>VZRZ01005254.1:77937-172083 GCA_013398175.1 Climacteris rufus
ATATATATATAAAAGCTTGGAATTTGGCTCATTTGCTGTGAGAAACAAAAATCCTTCACATCCACTTTGGCAAAAAGTCGGTCTGGCTTTTAACAGGCCTTCTGTGGTCAAGACCTGTGCTTCCTCCTCAATCAAAAGTGATGTTGAATTATCTGGGGAAAATACTGAGGCGCCTCTTGGGTGGGTGATGGTGGGGTGATGCTGATCTCAGCACACTCCTCCTCCTGGTTGTCGGAGAAGTGGTGTCAATGACATCCTCTTTTGGAGTCAGATGGTGTTGCCAATCTGATAATGCAATAGGTGCCCAGTGTACACACAGGGAGTTTGATAGTTCACATCAACAAAAGGAAACTGAGATCCTGAAATGATGGGAAGAAGAAAACAAAACTCAAAAACATGGCTGCAATTTATAAATTGTTTGTTGCCTCTCACTTGCAAGAACTTCGACACCTTCCAAGCCAAATTTGCTTTTTCCCTTATTTCTCTATTCTATTTCATGATTTCCTTGTTCCAAGGCTAAAAGAGGAGGGTTTTGTCTGTTTGCTTTTTTAGATACCTGGGGAAGACAGGTAATCTTACTCACAAATTATTTTTTAACTCGAAAAATACTAAACAAACAAACAACTTCCCATTAACTCAGAAGAGTTCAAATAATAACCGAACACACAAAGCAAAAGATCTGAATTGACACATTTAATTGTACTTATTTATAATTTCCTATTAGATTCTGAATTTTTCAGGGCATGGAGTCAAATTCTATTTGTAGAGTTCCTATTGCAATATGGCCCACTTTCACTTGCCCCTTCGCCACTGTAATAGCAATCATGAAAAAATAAACAAATGTCAATTCTAGACTAACTTTCCTTTCTATTCTCCTCCTAAAATATACTAAAAGACCCTACATTTCCTCTGGTGTTTGGTAACCTGAAAATAAACTTGATAAAATACAATTGTAACCAAAGCACTATCACTCTGTGACATTCAGTTTATAAGGAAATGTGGAAATGTGCAATCCATTCACAGTAATTTAAATGGATGTTTTGATTGGATTATGTAAGTATATTTGTGTTTGCGTGTGCATGTGTGTGCATGCATGAATGCCATAAATTGTCAAAAGAGGTCACTCCATAAAAGTGAATTTAAACTTAATTTTACATTCTTGGTAAAAGTTCAAAGGCTAAATTCAGTTTAACCTTGGCTCAGCAGAGCTTTTCCTTATGATTTTTCAGTCTGATATGAAAATTGCTTGTGAAATAAAGACAAACATAGGTTCGCCTGAGAAGGCATTAATAATCCGATCCTTACATGTTTGTATAGAAGACAGGTACAATCCAGTGTTGATTGCTTCTTAACTTCTCTTTGCTTTTGCAGGAAATCCTGGGAGATAATATCAGGTCATCACAACTGAGCATTGTGCACCCACAAACAAACACTGGCAACTCTGAAAAGCATAGCCCTTGACGGATCACGTGTATGGGATAGATAGATTCAGATATACACAAGGAATCATCATTGCAATACATCACTCTCTGCATTTTACAACCCTCTTCTGACCATTTTCCCAAAGTATTTAATGTGTATATTACATTGCATTTTAAAATTTTTGTTTTAAAAAGATTTTTTACAGAGAACCTGAAAGATTATTTTACAAGACAAAATTAGTGGTGAGTTTTCCAGTCTTAGTAAATAAGAATCCCATGGGAAATAAGAATTTTGGGATACATTCAAACAAACACTGCAAAGTTTTGAGAAATGCCAAGTTCTTTGGAGATCAGTGTGTGTGTGTGTACTACGTGTTTGTATAGTCAACAATCTCCAAGCAATATGGTATGCCAGTTATTAATTCTGCTCATTGCAGATGGCTTCATTATGTGTATTTAATTTCAGTACTTAAGCAAACATACAAAAGTAGGGCTTACAAACTGCTTTAGGATACGATGGTTATGTACAGTCAAATGAAATGGAAACAAAACGGAAGCAACTGATACTCCTTGGGCTGGAGGTAAATCTATATTGATGGGATTAAGCCATTCAGAAGCATCCCTCTACTTGAATAGCCCTAAAACCACCAATTGCTTTGTTTGTGGTGTCGAGAAGGTACTGATCACTAGAGCCTTAATTTGCTGCAGCAGTTAAGTGCTCCAATTCCTCAGCGCAGTAATTGCCACATGTTGAGTGTGCAGATGTCTAAACACGTGGGAGCACTTCCCTTTCCTAAAGACAAATGAAGATTTTCATTTTGTTTTGTAAACGTGTCAGGATTTATCACTTAGTCATGTGTCATGCATTAGGGTGTTTATACAAAACGGCTTTCCGCACCCTGGTTCTGGACTTCTATGATTTCAACAACAAGGCCGTGGAGTAAAGAGGGTTTGCTAGACCTTCCCCCATTAACCCAAGCCTTTGGCTGGACGAAAGGGAAGCATGTAAACGATAAATAGGGTTTTTTCCAAAAGTGAGACAATTGGGATTCACCTATACCCTCAAAGATTGCTTGATAAAAGAGACGTCATCAACAAGACAGGTTGATATTTAAAACAAAACAAAATAAAAATAAAAGTAAAATTGAAATAATGATGTTTGTCAACACTAATTATGTGCATTTGCCCATTTTACACTGGCACTGTGTTAAACTGTATCTATAGCCTCTCCTCAGCCTCCATGTACCACCAAAACACTGAATACATACATTTTAAAGTTTCCTTTTCACATTAATGGCTACAATTTAAAACATTTTGATTTGAAGTTTGCATACATAACATCAGAGACAGGGTGACTGACTGTAGGAATATTTCTGACATAGATGTTCTGTAGAAGAAACAGGAATGGGCATATGTTGTGAAGTTTGGAAGTGGCTTGGGCACCAAGCCTGAGGTTTGATTCATTTCTGTTTGGAGATTGAGGCTGATGTTGATGCTGCAGCTCTGGAGCATCTCTTGGTAGGGCTGAGGAACAGATCTGAAATCATACATAGCAAAGAACGTGTGGTTTGGGGTCCCAGTTTACAGTCATCTCTGAAAAATTTTACAAGCAAAGCCAGAATTAGCTATCAAGATGCCAAAATAGCTAACTGATGTTTCTTATGAACCTCTGAGTTTTTTAATCTGAAAATAATGTTGATAAAAAACATCCAAGGAGGTAAAAATTTCTCTCTTTACTCTGTTACTATTTTGGCAGCTGATACTACTTTTTTGTTTGCAGAAGCAAGGAAAAAATCCCCAAACCAACAGTTATTTATCTGTTACCAGACAAAGACTCTAAAGAAATCCAAGAAGAGTATCCCAGCACAAAAGCCTGAACTCTTTGACCTCTCAGGCCTTAGGCCTGGACAATTGGCCAAGCTGGGCTTTTTCCTGAGAACTGCCCGAGGGCAAAGGCTGAGAAAAGATGCACATTGTTCATGGTACCATCCATTAAAGGCGAGGGCTGAAAGGCAAAAGGATCTTTCCAGGTTAAAGCAGTGCTGAGAATGCAGCCTGACACTCATTTTCAAGGTAATGTAATAAAGGGAAAAAAGTGAGTTGTAGAGATCTTAATTCTTTAAAATTTAAAAGCTAATTTTGTGTCTTTTAGTCAATTTCCTATGCAGGAAGGAAGAATTTATTAACTGACTTCTGATGTTAAATGGAGTGCTAATGGGCAAGTACAACAATTCAACAGGTGCCAAGGAGAAATATAGAGACATTATATCAATATTAATCTTAGGGCCTTGCTAAAGCCTTGGTAGGGGGTTTTATTAGGCAGGTTGTGATCGGTACACCCCTGCCACCTGCAAAGTGAAAAGGAGATTGGGGTTCCCAGATTAAAGTATTTGAATGTGTACATTGCAAGATGTTTTAATGGAAGATTATGAATTTTGTGCCATTGGAAATTGCTGCTTGTTGATAGAGGTTGTCCTGAGCTAGAATTCCTCCTGAGAGAGATGCCTTGGAGCTGCTGTTCTCTGGCCAGGGCAGGCAAGGCAGCACTGCTGAAGAGCAAAAGTGTTTCCAGCACTGAAAACTCAGCTGGAAACCTGAACACCCATTATTAGTCTGGATAGAAGTCAAAAGAATAGTTGAACCTGCTAAAAATCTACACAACCACTATTTCACAGACTGATCTTCTGCCAGTAAACAAATGCTGACTCTCATGTACTTCTGATTTTGACCCCTGGGTTGAAAATTTTCTGTATAAACACCGGCTGATGAACAGGTCGCTTTGTTTTCAAGACAAGACTCTCACACTCGCGCCCCACACAGCAGGTCCCTGATCCAGATAAAAGACTTCAAAATGTCCAGCAATAATTTTCACTGAACAATTTTTTCTTTGTTCCAAGCTGTCAAATTATTAGTGGGAAAGGATTAGCAGGGAAGGAAAGTGTTTTAGTCTAAACAACTTATTTGGGTGAAAAAAAAAAATCTATTTTGATGTTCTCACGTAGAAAATTCCCATATTTTATAGACAAAAGGGTTTGAAAATTTCGTGATGTAAATGAAGTATAGCTTTAAAATGATAAAGCAAAATAAAAAGAAAATATGTTGGTATTTCACAGTATTTTTTTTTTGCACCCAGCTGCACATATTTTTTTGCTGAAAGTGTGTTTTTTTGCAGACTAACAGCTTTTTCATTCCATACCAAAACCAAATAAAAAGGAAGACACAGAAATTCCCTGGAATTTGAGAACTATTCATCTGTGGCTCTGCTCCTCTTCACAAATGTATTAAAATAACAAATAATAGAGATATCTGGCAGCACTGAAATAATAATCAAAATTTCAGTGGAAAAAGAGGTATTCAGTTAACTGGGAGCCTGCTTCTCAGGGTTTTGACTCCTGAGGGATTTATCACTAACAATCTTATCTGCCTGGCTCTGTTCTTTAATGTTGATTTTTTAGTAACAGAAATGACCTTTAGCAAAAGTAGCCCCAAACTGCATACAGGGAAGGAATTCTGCCATGAGATATGGCATGAATAAGTGAGGTGATAACTCAGCACCCACAGCCCCTTTTCTGAGGAAGGTTTTGCTGTGTGACAGCCACTGGGAACATCTGAGCCTGTTGTTGTGTGTAGTCAGGAAATAAACTTCTCTGCTCCCAACATTTTATATTTGACTTAATTGGAACCACAGCTCAGAGGAGGATGCTCTGAGTACTGGCAGCAAGGAGTTTTTGTCAAGTCCATCCCTTTCCAGAGGAGCAGTAGCTATCCTAGCCCTGCTCAGCCCCTTTCCAGAGGATGTTGCACAACCCGGCTGCATCATGTTCTTGCTCTGTCATGTCCCTTCTCGAGCAGTGTCATAAACAGCATCTTATTCATTTCAGTGGCATGTGCAGAGGAGGAACATCATACGGTGATCCTGGGAGCTGGGGCCAGAAAAGGGAATAAAAACTGTGCAATGTGAATGACACCAATCCTGGGGCTGCTTGACAGCAGGGTTTTTTTTTTTTGGGACTGTGTGAAAATGGTAACAGGCTTTATCTCACATGAAGAATTAGTTTCCTGTTCTAATAATAGTAATAGTAATCACAACAATAATCGTAATAAAATTCCCCTCAAACGAAATGAATATTTTCTGGGTTCCAGCATCATCTAAGCACTCTCCCCACCCCTTTAACTCTATAAATCAAAAATAGCCCGAAAGAAATCAGCTCAGTTTTATACATGTGAAAATATGCTGAGTGGGACTGACAGCATCTCCCACTGGAACTTCAAAAAGGGACTTGAAAAAAAACCCAAAGCAATTAAACCCCCCAATCAAGGAACACCACTGCTGGGGTGTGAGGGTGTGACATTGTGGGGGGAGATTTGAACATTCAATGTTAGTGTTTAGCAAAACTTCATGCGAAAAAAATGATGATGTTGACTTCTGTAGCTGCTAGATGTATTCAATAATTTTTTATTCAAGTATAAATATTTAAGATACTGAAAAGCTGCTTTCTCCCTTAAAAATTCCAAACTGTACGACCAGTTCCCATAAATGACTAATCTTATTTTAAATGAAGCTAATTTTTGGCTAGGTCTTGAGAAGAAAAAAAATATTGGATGCGCAACAAAATCCATAATTTTCCCCCCACACTGTATCTTAAAAATGTATCCAGACTAACAGCTTGTTTCCAGATGATATTGGATGCTCCTTTTAGTTTCCAAAATCAAGCTTTTGAATCTGGTTGTGTGACACAGAGATCAGATACAGGTTCTAGATTTTTTTTTTACCCCCTCCACTTTGCGAAGTTCAGGCTGGGGGTCCTTCACAAGCAGCCAAGGGAAAAAAAAAATAAAGGAAAAAAAGCAGGTTTGGAAAATCTGGGGATTTTTAGTGGAAGAGCGTAGTCCTTCCCCCCTATGGCGGGTGGATTTATTGGGTGTCATGATGACACAATGTGTCTATTTGCAGGCGAAGAAAGCCCCCTACTTAACCTTCATCTTTTTGTGTGTGCACGTACCAGAAGGCACCACACTGTTGCTGGAAAGCAAATAATTAGTGACATGTTCTGTAACACCATTGCTATTTAAAGCTAAATCAGTGGGTTAATGCTTCTCGAAATGTGACATCCATGAGGGATTCTCGCTCCAGTACTGTTAGTCACTTGGTGGTCTCCGGAGTGACAGGATCAATGCCCTGAGTTTTAAAAGTCTTGGTTGCAATAGGAAACAAGTGATTATTGGAATTTTTTTTTTTTTGGGGGGGGGGGGGGGGGGGGGGGGGGGGGGTGGGGGGGGGAGTGCAGGGGATGGATCCTGCAGGAGTTGACTCTTTCTGCCTGAAGAGCCCCACGGGAGATGCTGGTCCTCAGCCCTCTGCTGACCTTCAGCCCAGCACACAGCTCTCTGCAGCCCCTCTCCTCACAGACTGTGGTGTAAGAACAACCAGGAAAAGCATGTGGGATCGACTTCTGAATTGCAAAATCCCTGAAGGCAGAGCACAGAGCTCCCTGGGCATCTACAGAGCACTAAACAGCCTGACAGGCTGGAAGAATTAACCCCAAGAGTTTATAATTGCACACCAGTGGTAGAGAGAGACTCCGGGGTTGATTTTGCTCAAGAACCGAAGCAACTCTTTACTAGGGCAAATGACCTGAACAAAACTCTTTGCATGGGTGAGAATAAAATCCAAAAGAACAGAAAAGAAAAAAAAAANAGAAGAAAAGGGAAGAAATAAAACAGTCAAATCACATTTTGCCTCTTCTTACCCAGAAGATTGACACAGTAGCTTTTTTTTTCTCCTTCCCATTTTCCATTAAGCTGGTTCTTTAAAACACATCTGAACTTTTCCCATCCTGACGATTCCCACGGACAATTGGCAGAGAATCTAGGACAACTTGCAATACTGGGATTTTTTCCAGGCATGAGTAACTTGTTAAAAAGCCACTATTTCCCTAATACTAACAGTAAACAGAGTTCACATCCACATGAAATCCTCTGTGACCCATCGGGGAAAGTTTTTTGTATATTTATACAGGGAGATATATGAAATCATTTAATTCCTTTATCCATCAAGCACTTGGAACTCAGCATGTCCGTTTATATTTCACTTACAAAAATAAATATACACATGCATACCAGGCTAGATTTAAAGGTATCCTTTTCCCCCAGTTGACAGCTCCATGCCTGTAGTTTTATAAGGGAAAGCTTTAGAAAGAACAGTATTTAAAATAAAGTCAGTGAGCCATGTTTTATGTCACACTGATGAAATATAACTCCATCACACCTGCTGCTCCTACTACTTTGGGTGGTGGACAACTCTATTGAGTAGCTATTTGCCAATTTTCTGAGCATTTATAAACTTGTGCTCTTGGGCAAGCAAAAATTTTGGACAGACATCTGCTGTGTAGGTGTCTTAAATGTACAATGATTTCAAAACATCCCGAGATGATCAGTACTTTTGGGGACTTATTGATCCATCTAATTAAGCTAAATAATTTTGAAGAATGAAATCCAAATTGTAGTAACATTTGAAGTCCTGCACACCACACTTCCCACCACAGAAATGGGTTCTGTCTGCTCAAAAACTTGAAACTATCTGAAGACAGATATAGCCTACTATTTATTTCAGATTATTTAATGGTGCAAAAGTATCAGGAAGCCCTTCCAAGGGGCAGAGACAAGGACACGTGTGAGGGCTGGCAAACTGAGATCTGCCTGTGGCTGAATTGTGGGTGCCAGGTAGGATTGAGCAAAGAGGTGCCATCAGCTTGAGCACAAGTGCCTGGTGGACTTGATTTCCTTTTCAAGTATGGCTACAAAGGCAGTGTAGATGTTTCCAGTAGGATCATACTCCCTGTTGTAACCCTGTATTTTGAGGCCTGCACTCCATTCACAACAGTGCACCTCTCCCACTCAAATCTGTTCTCCTAGCTATGCCTCAGTTTCCCTCAAAGAAAAAAAGCAACACAACAGAATGAGCAAAATACTTTGTAAAACACTTTGAAGTTTGTTTTATACAAATTGTAATAATGTAATCCTAAATCATATGGCTAGAGTTATGTGATATAAAGACTTTTCCACATTTCTGACTTTTTCCCATCCAAAAACAGTGTGAAAAGAAAAAGCTGTGATTTCTTTCTAGTAGGGATTTCCAGAAAACATTGGTTTTTGGAAGAATCAAAAGAAAACACATTGGCTTTGGACTGCTTTCTTCTTGGAAGGTTCTGTCAACCTCACATTCCCTGAAAGTGAAATTAGGTGTGTTTGCACAGTATTTTATGAGCAGCCTTTTAGTCTGTCCACAAAACATAATTCTCATTAACAAGAGCCATTAACAAGCCTCTTCCATTAGGCTGGATTTCCTCAGTAGATTATGGTTGCTTTTTTGGCAAAATAGACACTTTCTTGGGAAACTCTCTATTTGGTTGGAAGAGTATTTTGACTTAAACGTTCCCAATTTGGTTTACCATTCAGTGCTGATTTAGGTGGGGAGGGTGGGCAAGGTTGAACATTGACAGTGCCGCAGACCTGAATAATTCCCAGCCAGTCCAAATCTTCCAGCTTTCCTGGCCACCTCTGGAGCCACAGGCCACAAAGTAGAAGGCAAAAGTGGAGCATCCACAGAGACAGGAGAAAAGAGGACATGCCCACAGCCATCCAAGGTTGAGCACTTCTTCTCCACCTCCTGCAGAGAGAAGAGAAATCAGAGTCTGTGTGTGTATTCCACATGTTCTGCCTTTGCATCTCTAGGCATCAAAGCAATTTCTCCTTGTCTTGCACAAGAGAAACTCTTTTTGGATTGTTGTTTTGTTTAGTGCAGTGTTTCATTCAGACTCACAGGATATTCTGGAAAGCTTTGAGGGTCTCACAGCACATTTCAGCCAAGTCTTTTTGTGTTTTCTGTCAATGTCTACATGGGAAAATGAATATATGTTAGTTTAGTTTTCACTTCTCTATTTCAGAGACACCCTTTGGAATTGATTTGAGAAGCATATCAGCAAAAACACACAAGGCAATGTCCCCACTGAATTATTCCTGCTGTGTACCTGATTAGAATCAGTAAACTAATCACCACCTCTGCATTAAAAATTATCGTTAAATGCATAGCCAGTCTTCTATATAGAAGAAGTTATTAGGGGTCTTTTTTTGGCATTGTGCCCCTATTTACTGTCTGGTGAGAAACCCTGAAAAATCCAGATCTTTCCTTGGAACTATTGTGAGATAGTAGTCCCATTATAGTAAAGATCCAGCAATAAAACAAACCAAAACCAGAAAGAATTGGTTCCATCTCTGAGGGCTTACAGTGAAACATTTGCTGAAGTTTTATTAGTTTTGGCATAATGAAAAGTATTTTGCATTTAAATAAAGTAAAAGTATGGTAGTTACAGCAACAGGCTGTATATTTGCTGCTTGGATGAAACGTTTCAGGCTTGCTGGGAATGAGAAGATTTCTTTTCCCAACTCCTCAGGAAGTCAGTGCCAGTCTTGTAAAATCTTTCAGATCTTCTCAAAGTACAGCTCAGGCCAGAACCATTTTTTTTCTATATAGTTACGTTGTTAACTTTCCCCACCTAATGGATATTTCTCTGACTCAGGAGCTCACGATCAAGCCCTGAGAGTATTTTACCTAAACTCCCCCTGCCTTTGGACTAAATCTGGAAGGGGGATTTGAACCCCTCCTTTCAGCATTAACAACATCCTCAACCTTCCATAAGGTCATGTTTGAGGACTTTCATGAGAAGGAACAGGGAGCTGTTCTGTGGGAGCTGCTTGTACTTCATTCTCATGGAGCTCAAGTAATTTAAAAGGATGAGAAAGTTAGTGTAATGTTTTTCTCTTTATTTGTGGTGCCTCAAATTACTTTTTATGAAGTTATTTGTACACATTTCAGTGCTTCCTGTTTGGAGCAGACTTGGTGGCTGAAATACCATGAGAAAAACTTCTTATCCTGATGTCAATTTGTATCTGGCTAAAAGGAGGAGAATGCATTTAAAATCCTCACAGAACTCTTGTTTTTTATCCAGTGTCTCCTCTGATTTATGACAAAAGATGTGTTCTGACTGATGCACCAGATATTTTCTGATTTTGAGACCACACAAATATTGAAAGTTTGGCTCCTAGCTGGACTTTGAGGTTTGTAGTTTCACCAGATCATATTGAATGAGTAGAATGTCAGTGTGACATTAAGTTACTTTTGTACCAGGCAAATCTTAGACTGGTCTAACTTGAAAGTAAATCTTGCTTTAATTTGTAAAAATGGTGTGTTTCCCTTCTTTGTTCCATCATTTTGTTTGCAATTTGCATTCTCTATGCTGCAGATACTATCAGAAATGTTATTTTTTTCAATAGTTTCTTATGTCACAGACCAGAATTAGGTGGTTTTTTTGTTATTGTTGGCTGAGGGTAAATGAAAGAATGAAGCATCAACAGATGCACCACCAAACAACCCAGTTCTGTCTGACTTGGTCCTTGGCATCTGTGTGCTATTTCTGTCAAACTCAATCAAACTGAGTGTTAATTTTTGAGGCAAAACCCCTGTGATTATTGCATTTGTGATGTAAGCCAGATCTAACCTCAAGACTGTCAAAGGCCAGAAGTCAATGACCCAATTTTTCATGCCATGCAGCCCTCTATCAGTAGCCAGTACTTTTCCCGGTACTCCTTCCTACTCATGTAGATTATTCATTCCTTGTGAAATTTGTTATAGATGCCAAACACAGTATTTATAGAAAATTCAGCCAGTTGTAACTTTAAGAAGCTTTGCCTACAGCACAGTGTGGCAAATAGATCCCAGAATGTGTGTCAGGTAGGTATGAAACCTCATCCAGACAGGAATCTCACTTTGCACAGGGAAATACTTCTTAGGGCAATCACAACTGAATGCCAAGAGTCCCCAGCAAAACCTTTTAGTGAGAAATTTGTGTTTGGTTATTACAATTATGGATATTTCTCTAATTGTTAACTCACTTGGAATATAAAATGAAGTAATCTTGGTATTTTAGGACCTTCCTACTCTGATTATACTGTGAAGCCCAGTGGGACAAGATTTTGACCTGGATTCCTGCCTTCATCTGAGCTGAACTGGGGTTATGATGGTTCATCAGTGTTGGTGTTCTTTGATTTTTACTTTTTTTTTTGCTCCTGAAGCCAGGGATGCCAGACCTTATTGGTATAAATTTATCTTGTGCTTTGCAAAACTAGTGAATAGTAGCTCAGGTCAACAAGAGGATTTCAGCAAACTGGAAAAGTGCCATGTTTAATAAAAAAAAAGGGGAGGGAAAAGGGCAGAGTGGCTTCGTACATTGATAATATCTCCCTAGCTTTCTTTTGATCAGCAGGAGCACTGTGTAATGAGGCAGGGGAATGTCTTCTCTCTGGGAATGCAGTTATTCAGAGTTGGTGACAGCACAAAAACTCTGCATATTTGGTCTCCCAATTCCACAGCCTCTTCTGCTTTGCAGATTTTATTTTCCCATGAAAAGACTGATTTTGGGGAAATCATTCTTACTAGGACAGCATGAGCTTCACAGACATCTCTGAAGCCTATCTTGACTGAAAAAGGTGTGGAGAAGATGAACTGAGACAGAAACAAAAATAGACTTATGTACATAATTGGAGTAAATAAAACAAGAGAGCTAAAGAATATTAACTAAACTGCGAAACAGTCATTGGCTGACTTCAATTCAAGTCAGTTAAAGAATGGCAAGTTAACAGAATTTCATACTGAAATTCCCTCTAAGGTGCAGGTCCCGTTGAAAATATTGAAAGAACTCAAGTACCTTATTAATGCATAGGCTATTTAGCAGAGCTAGATGGAAAAGAAAGACCAGGAAATAACTAAGTTTTCCATGTTTTTATTCCTTGCCCAGCCCTATTTTCTGACAACATTTATTAAAGCAATGCATTTTTGACAGATTAAACTGCAGTAATTATCTAGACATTGTCAGTCCCTTACATATCTTCCTTTTGTTGTTCCTGCATATTCAAAACCCACAGAAATAGAAGATATTTTCTACAGCTGGCTTGCACACCAAGCCTACAGTATGTCAAAAGTTAAAAGCAGTCAGGCTGTTATGGTATCAATGGTTGCTGGTCTCTGAACACAATTCCAAATGCACAAACCTGTTTTTAGAACACTACGTTCTTTTTCTTTCCTTTTCTTTTCTTTTTTTTTTTTTTTCCCTTTTAAATGCTGACCTTCATGAAATGACTGTGATATATATTCCAGCCACCCAGGGCTGAAAAAAAAAATCATATTAGCAGTGAAACAATAATCCTGCTGCCAAAAGTACAAGTATTTGCTAAAAAGTGTTGTTGTCCTGCAGTCCTGGAGGAGTGCTCCATCTTCTTCTTCTGGCTTGGTTTTTGACAAAGGGCTTCCCCTAAATCTATCCTCTACTTTTCCACAGGTCCTGGATTCCTCCCAGCCCACTGGTGCACTGGGCTTGGTCCTGTTGCTGGTCTCCATCACAGGAGTTCAACTGAAGCACCAGGAAAGAACAGGAGAGACACGTGGGCTCCCACATTTGCTTTTCCTGGCATGGTACTTGCTGTGTTTGCTTCTTATAGGCAAATAAATGCCATGGATGCTCAGTACACCTGCAAACCCTCGGTGTTCCCCGGGAGAAGGCGGCTGCGGCAGGAGACCACCATAAACCGCCTTGTCTAGACCTAAAGGGAACATCTATGAAATTAATTGGTGCTTTCAAATAAAAGGCATTTAATGTAAAACTGATAAATCCATTAAATGCATATTATGGCTGCTGTGGCTTTATTCAGGCAAAAGATTTATTCGTGGAACAGTTTGCTATTGCCTGCGCAGTTATCAGTGAATAATGATCTGGGGGTTTCATGCCTGAATTCCAGGTAGATAATAAAACAAAACAAAACAAAACAAAACAAAAGGATTAATGCAATTTATTTATTTCTGGTTCCTTTCTCTGTGTGTGACTCCCTGCAGAGCTGCAGGCATGCACATAAGAGCAGGGAAATTTGTCTGATGCTGTAATTCCTGTGTGACTCTGAATGTTTGCAAAACTGTTGTTGTTTTGCCACTGTAAATGCACAAAAACAGTGTGAACACACCAAATCCATCAGTATGAGCTCCAAACGCACATTGGCCACTGTGTCCCCAAAAGCCCCCTAAAATCCAGTCTCCAACTGAAACTCCCCAATGTGTCCCATGACTCCTCTCAATGCTTTGTTTCACTCTCTGGGTCCCCAGTGTTCATGTTCACGCAAAAGCGTGTACTACCCATGTGTGTAAACCCTCAAAAATGCTCTGATTTTTATCCAGAAGTCAGGAGAACAGCTGGGAGATATTGTGGTTTTCTTCTTCTTTTTTTTTTTTTCCCCTTTGTTTGCTGCCACATCTCTGACTTGGAGGGTCAAACCCATGGCAAGTTCATTTCTGGGCCAACTCTGCCAAATTATATGATGTGAATTAATGTCTACTAGAGCTTAGAACAGCAAACTCTGATTTAAGCTCTTAGGTTGAACTTGTCTACAATTGTTGAGGTGAAAGGCCAGTTCATACCCATTAATTAACCTAATCCATCTCAATCTACTTTATTTTATACCTTTTAGGGTTTGTGACTCTAAGAAATATATTTAGATAAAGCAATGTTGTTAAAACCCAGGAACATTGCTAAAGACACTCACCACCTACCACTGGTTTATATTAGAGATCACTTCAAGCATTTTTTAAATGCTGGGAATTAATTTAATCATATATTTGTTAGTTAGTCCTACCACACGGAGCAGTTTCCTATCCAATTGATTCAAATAAGCAGTCCATTAATGTCAGGGTTATTTTTGATTCTGAGATTTAGTCCATTTGTAGTAATTTCATTAATAGGCAAGCATTACTGTTGGACTCCCCCTGATTTTTCCTTCCACCTCCTCCTTCATTGTGGTTTTAGTGCTAAAACATATGAAAATGAGGGAGTGCAATTACCTTGTGAAATCTGAACCTAAACACAACCCCTAAGTACAGCTTTTAGGGGCTCTTGTGTACATAGTAGCAGGCAGAGAATATTCAGAAAGATTAGCAAGGTTCAAGCTTTATCTAAAAGCATATGGGAATTTCTTAAGAGGATCTAATCTAAAAATAGGATTAAGACATATTACCAGATGTCTATCCCCTAAATATTCATTTTTAAACTGAAGATATTTAATGACTGAGTAATATTTAATAAGTTATTAGTTGACCGTAGAGGCTTCTGAAATTGAAATTCCTTGGAAATGTCTATCACGATAATAATTAATAAGGATTTTAAAACAGCATCTTCATTGCAATGGTTTTCTGCCATATTACAGAAGCCCATTTTTTAAAAGTATGGGCTGCTTTAGATTTTTGGTTTCGATTTTCTGTTTTCTGGGTTTTTTTAATAATATACAGAGAAGAGAAAATCCTGTATGCTGTAACACTGAAATTCCCGAGGTGGAAATGAGCAGCAAGAAGATACGAATGATTTGAGATAAAAATCTACATATTTATCCATTTTTATCTGAATATTTTTATTCTGGAAAACAGTTCAGAACTACAGGCAAGAGGCACTTAGTGTGGCTGTGCCTTCTAAGTGGCCCCTTTGTCAGTGCCCCCCTGCAGTCAGACAGCTCCTTTAAGGGACAGCAGGTCTTATTGATCTCAGCGTCTACAAAAACATGGAGCACATCTTAAAAAAACATTTCTTAGAGAATTAAGTTTTTTACAATCAGACAGATGAAGAAAAGCCAAAATAATCCTAGTTCAGGTTTTTCAGTACAGTCAGAAATGTGGGAATATGTGGATAAACCCTGGTCCAGTTTCACATTTGGATTTCTAGCTCAAATTTTCTAATACTTATCCATATCTGAATCTTGGGTTGGATTTATTTTCTGCCAAACGTTGTGGTATATCCAAAGGCTGGGCTCAGACAGAGGTTACCTCCTCAGAATCACGAGGTAAGATAAAGCCAGAGTCCTACTGAGAAAGCTCATCTTTTACTCTCCTACAGGCACAATGTCTTAAGCTAAGTCAAGAATATCATTCAAGTACATTTCTTGTGATATTTGGACATGTTTCACAGAGAAGAGGAAGGATATAATTAGAGAGGGCTTTTTAATGTTTTTTCTCTTCTCTTCCCTGTAAAAGTTTTTATAAGTCACAGATTACTATAATTAAAAATAAGAATATTTTAACCACTTTTATAATTCTTAGATTTTTTTCCTGAAACGGAAGGCTATATGTACCTTCAATAAATTGTGGCTGCACCAGTTCCCTTACATGGAGAAATTTGGTGTCCTTCAACAGAAAAAGAAATCTGCTGTCAGACCGAGTGCAGAGCATTCTGCCAGTGACAGAGGAAAAGAATTTGGATTTGTGGAAACCCATGAAGCTTTTAGTCATTTCCAGGGTTTCATCCAGTGCTGTAGCTAAGGAGCAGCTCTGGAGGATGAGAGGCAGGAACGGGGATGGGAAGACAGAGGAGACGTAGTAGCCTTGTAGTAACACAAATAGCGCTGCCTTTTCCCTCCGTGCCAGACCCGCTGGAGGCTGGCACATAAAACCTGGGCCACAGCTGTGCCTAAGGGGGAAATTTCGCTGCTGTGTTTTATGGTTGTTGTTTTGAGTCACTGATAAAGCCAAGCACCAGGGAATAGTTTGTTTGAAGTGTGTGCGTGCTCCATTCTGAGCAGGATGGGAATTATCAGTTCATGCGTCAATCAGAAAATCACGGTGGAGAACAACTGGCAAGTGTGGTGTTGATGTTTTGGCTGAGGGATGAAGAGGACCATTGCTTCTTCCTCTTCATGTACCTAAAATTTTGGCTGCTAGCAAACCTGAGAATCCGATGCACATCCAGTATTTTATTGTGCTTTATTGTGTTATATTTTATTTTTTGTCCAGCCAGAATAATTAGTTATAGGAAAGAAAATACAGTGAAGCAAACATTCCTGGAGAGATCTTCCCATTATTTTTGTTTTTTCCTTCATTGCTTGCCAGCCACAGGCTCTACACTTGGCTCCTCAATTAGGAAGTGGAAAGATGAAGGTACAAAATAACTTTCATAGGGAAGAGGCAGCATCTCATGCTTGAAATAATTTTGCTTTCATTGGTGAGAGGTATAAGAGATTAACCCAGGGCTGGACTGTACTCTGTGGGTTTCAGGGCTCTAATATTCAGCAATATCACCCCTCAACCACATTGGCTAACAACAAAAATGGAGACTAGTCCAGCAATTAGCCTGCTAGTCTGAACTTGATAAATGTGAGTTCAAATCCTTATTCCTGTTCTTCATAAAATCATACAATGGTTTGTTTTGGAAGGCACCTTAAAGATCATTTTGTTCCAACCCCCTTGCCATGGACAGAGACACCTTCCACTAGACCTGGTTACTACCAGCCCCATCAAATTTTGTTAGTTCTTGTTTGTGTTTTGCACCAAAATGTTGACTGAGATCTGATGCACAAAGATATTTTTGAATGCTGATATACATTGAAAATACAAATAGACATGTTTTTTAGGGATGGAATGTGAGTGCCTGATTTTCAGTCTGAACTTGGCCTCCAGTCTCTTGTTACTTGTCTGAGTGCAAATAGCCCTTTCCCATATCAGAGTAGTTTAAAGTTTAAAACTAAAGTTTTAAAGAAGAATAAATTAAAGATTACACAAGTATTAGAGTAAGAGAGACAGAAGTTCAGCACTTCTGAGTGATGGGTCACACACTGGAAAGACATCATACTATGTCTTATTCAAAAGCTTCGTACCTATGTATATTTATGAAATATGTAGCAGATTATTTTTCTAGGCTTTTTAAAGGAGCTGCAATGTGGCCTTTAGGATTTCAACTTTTATTGCCACCCAGAGAGGCAGAGAAGTTTGGTGAACTGTATAACATGTCACATGACAGAATGGCAGTGGCAATAAACACCCACTCTGCAAAAGTTTGTGAAGAAAAAAGTTGTGATAAGATTCTCCCATTCATTGGAAACCTAGAATACTTGAGTTTACTGTGGAGGATCTTTCTGAGTCAAGGAATTGCCCTAAGACCTCACAGCAAATCACCAAAATTAGATCCTTGGGTGTATGTAGGCTTCCACTGGAGCATGAGAAGATTGCTTACATTGTAGATACCTACGCCTGTAGTCTACTTATCAGTCCAAATCCTCCTATTCCTTGAAAAATATCCTTCACTGATCTTCCTGAAGCCACTATACTCCCCAAAACCACACCTCTGTGACACAGGTGGGTTCCCTGGAAGTCCTGCAGCAATTGAATTCTAATTAATTACTCTTTGCTGGACAGGAGACTCAGATGGCACAGAGTGGGAAGGAGTGGTGGATCATACACAGAGACCAAACCCCTACTCCAAGGTTAGCATATCTGGCTGTGTAAAAATATCTGCTGTGTGTACACTCAGGGTGATTCTGATCTAAGCTACCACATCTTGGCCTGTGTCTTCAAGCTGACATAATTTTGTCACGGCTAAGATGATGTTTTGGTATGGGAAATAAAAACACAGAATAAACCAGAATTATTTTCAATCCATATTCCAAACAATTTTGCCTTACACATTCTTTACTCTGGCCCTCTTCTTTCCATCAGTTACCAAACTAAAGTTTTGTACTGGGCCATTAAAGAAAAAGTGAAAACAAAACTTTTATTGACATGAACACTTTTTTTTCCTCTCTCTCTTTGCCATTGGGGCCTCAGCTAAAGTGACCTGAGGCTAAATAGGCTCTCAAAGAAAGCTTTCTTGCCAAAGAAATGTCATTGCTGTTAAACAGTACTAATGAATGCATAGATTTAGAACCTTATTTACATTGAAATTTGTTTAGTAAGCCAAGTTAGGTCTGAAAATTGGGACAAACTGTTTCCTCAATAATTTAATAACTCCAAAGACCTCGTCCATTTGAAAAAGGCTGAGCCTCAACATCCACTTACAAATGCAATGTCACGTTTCCCAAAATTGAATAAAATGCTAATAATACAGCAGATCCCCAGATCAGCAAGTAAAGTGGCTTTTAGCTCTGAGTTCAGCTGGAGACAGAGTGAATAACAACAGTCAGCTTACTCTGTCCTAAGCAAAATGGTTTTATTACATCAATTGCCTGTGTTTCAAGTGTTTTGAAGGGTTCACATTTATTTTCATAACCTCGCTGAATTTGGCACCCTTGCCAGTAGGGCTGGAAATTTCATATCAGGAGCTTTTCATTGAAACAGGCCAATTAACTCACTCGGGTCACATTCCCTATATGAACTGCTTTTAATAGTCAGCCTTACCACCCATTTTGCAACAAACAAAAATCTATAACAAAAAAACAAATTAATTAATTCATTTCAGTGAGTCCTTCCCAGGGGAGAGCATTTGGTTAACCAAATAAGAGACACTTGGACAAATAAATAAAATGTACTTCCATCATACTCCTCCCTGAAAGTTACAGTGTCTGCTTTGTGGAAACCATAACAGTTGTTTCTGTCTTATGGATCAGTATTTCTGCAAAATTTGGTTTTGGTCTTCTGTGCCAGGTAGCCTTGGTTCAGAGTCTTGAGTCTTCATCCAGATGAAAACTCCACTACAGCATGGAAAGAGTGGAAACTAATTTATACCCTGGGCTTGAGATACACAGTAATTTTCTGCTTTGTCCCTGGGAGATAGAACTGAGTTTTCTAGAATAAAGACAACAGTTGCCATCTAATGCATACATTGGAAGTAGCATTGATTTGAGAATTTATTCTAGGATGAAAGTTAAACGCTCAATATATTGTGAAACGTGCAGGGCCCTGTGAGAGAGGTACTTATAAACACCCTGTATTCTATTGTCATAGAGCAGATATAAGAAATCCTACCACAGAGACAGATGCCACAGAGATCAGACTTTGATGACAAAGCTTGAACAGTCACCCATCATTTCAGGGCTCACACTTTTTTCACTAGACAACAGTTATTATACCGAATTCCAGTCCCAAAATTTATTCACAGTTTTCCACTACTATCATTTTACATAGCATTTTACATGGAAATAAACAAGTGCAATCAGGCCATTATAACTCTTGTCCTGAAAATGGGGTAACAAGCAAGCAAGACAGACACCAGTAATGTCTAAATATTTTACATATGTCTGAAAAATGAGGTGCTGTTCCCACACAGCAAACAATTTGTGGAACATGGCAGATCTCAGTCAAACTAAGAGCCCCCAAACAAATGTATCTTTCTTTACTACAAACTGTTAGGAAATACATTTTTGAAGCTGAGCCTCTATCAGAATATGATATTACATGACATTGTAACCTTTTTCCCTCCAGAAAACCACCCTTTATGAATAAAACATAGGTGACCTTTAAAAACTTAGCAGTTGTACTAGGTGATTGCATATTAACAAGCTTTTTGAGGAACTAGGACAGGCACTGTACGTTTCAGTTAAGGACAGATAATAGAACTATTCAAATAATTTATTATTTTATACAATATAGGGAAATGTAAGAAAACTACCTCAACAAGAGTCTGCTTAAATTTTTGTACGTATAATTTTATGTGACTTGCTCCATTCATCTAAATTATACAGTCACTGCTAAATGAAAGGCTTCCTTTTAAAGGACAACTCTGATTCTCCTTTACTTGAAGTTTATGAACAGCTTTGGTTGGAGGCCCCTTGATTGGACCAGTTGCAGTGACTACAAGGCATTTTTCATAGTAGATCAAAGGCATCTGAGGCCTTCTGTCCTTCCTTTGCTGGGATAAAGGGTTTGGAGACAAAGACTGAGCTGATTTAAATCAGTAGAAATGGGGGTGTATCATGGCATATACAGCAATATATGAGGGTAAAGAGGACTCAGTCCTTTGGCTGACTTTCTCTAGGAAAGGTCCTTGATTTTATTTGATCATCTTTATTGAAGCCAAATGAAGAAAAGAGAGAGTAGGTTGACACTAAAAAGAACACTTCTACCAAAGGGATAACTTTGGAAATTCATAACTTTTGTAAGTTTGAATAATTACACTAAATCTCATCTTCTTCCTTGGCTCTTCCTTCATTCTCTCACTAGTTCTAAAGTCTAGTTATATGAAGCAGAAATTTAGGATGACATTTTGATATCCTCCAGCTCTTGAATTGTCCATCATGTTGGCCTCTCTCCTTACTTACACACATTCAGTACATGGAGATCTGACAAATGAGAAGAAAAAAATTGCTCAGCACTTTTTCTCAATTTTTTTTCTACTTCAAAAACAATCCTGTGGCATGTGAGCAGGATTCTGTCTTTTACTGAAGGACCTAACAGTCATAAAGCTCATGCCACACAAACAGTCAATTCCCAGCTTAGTAAAGATGAAATAGTGGCAGTTACAAAGCAGATTAGCCATTACAGAAGTCCAAATTACTTTTTTGAATCCTGATACCCATTGCATCTGAATATATCAGCTGGAATGGTGGAAGGCTGATAAACCATGCCCCATTTCTCATTTTCTTTGCAGTGTCTCAGGTATAATTGCCTGAAGGTGACTAGATTTTACTTCAACCTTTTGCTACATAAGCAGCTTCCTCTGAGTATTACAGCTATATCCAGGCATAGAAGAGAAAAAAACATTGATATCTGTCATTTTATCATTGAGTCTCCTTAGGCTGGCTGAAAAGTTTCTAAGTGGGGACCTTGGGGGCGTTGAGTGTGTATAACTTTCCCTCATGCAGGCAGAGCACATGGTGGTTTATCCTTTGAGCCGGTGGGAGAGAAAGGGAAAAATGTTCCACCAGACCAACCTGATTGTTTTTTCTCCAATGTGTCATTACTGTGTTTCAGAGCATCTGTGTTGCTGCTGTATGAACAGGATAGGAACACAAAGTAATCAATTTCAGTTGAGAGCACTAATTTATCACCTTGCCATCTTTTATGCACGGTAGAGAATCTCTCTCTCTCTGTTTCTCTTCTACTTTCTAAATGCAAAATATGTACAATAAAGAGACCCTCCTCCCCCCTTTTCCTCCCTCTCTTTCCTCTCCCTATTTATTCATAAGCCCTTGTAATTAAAATAAATGCTCTGAGAAGCAGAAATGTACATGATCATGCTCCATCATTGCCTGTTAAAGGGCAAGAGTCACACTGGTTCTTACTGGAAAGTTTATAGGAAAAACTCCAAATTTTAGCCACTTCTGCATGGCTAAGAATGTCCTCTTAATGCATAATCAGTTATCCACCAAACCATGGCAGATATAGAAATCTTTATCCTTAAATATTCTCCTATGAAAATGGAAAAAACCCTGTTTTGTTGTCCTTGGCATAAATATTCTCTATCAAGACTAGAAAAAAGCAAACATCAGTATGATGGACCCAGACTTTGGGTGTCAGAAACAGCTTGCACTTTGCAATCTCATACCCAGGAAACAGACTGAAAGAGGCCATTAAAGAAGGTCAAAACCTTCCATAATCATATGTCTACATGTTCTTTTGCAGGCAAACATGAGCTTGGAATTTAAAGTCCATTAATTTTTTGATTTGGTTTTCTTTTGGCATTTCTCTGAATGCTGAATTTCCTAAATCCTTATCTATTTTAAACATAGCTTTCAAGTATCCAACCATCCCAAGAGTTTTTCTAGCCTTTAGTGAAGGGAGGCTGTTTAGTTAAAGCCAAGCAGGTTTTGGGTGCACACAGGGACATGTGGATAGAGTGTTCCTTTGGGACTATTAGGGATATATTTACTAACTGCAGATGTTTGGGTCAATCTGAACACATTGAAACACCAAATATCCCATCCAAGGTAATAAGTCTTGCCCTTGCTTGGTTCTCACATTGTCTTTAAATCCTATTTACATGAAATGCTACTAATTAACTAGCTCTATTTGCATTTACACACTTTTTACTTTCTTTGTTTGCTATTCTTTCAGTCTTCAAACCTTTACTGTTGATGTTAAAGATTTTCACCATTGTTTTCCTTAGAAAAAACACCCTAGTTTATGCACACACATGGGTATATATATATTCTTGGAACCTGACATTCCTCTGCTGTTCCCCCTGTATCTTCCTAGGCCCCAATTTTCTAACCAAAAGCACATTACAGATCTGATTCTTTCCACAGCTTAGCAGCACATCAATAAACTAAAGATTATTGTGCTTTGTCAGGTTTTATTTTGTAACATTATGGGAAATTCTCTGCTGCTTTGGATGAGTGCATAAACTCTTATTGCCTGACAATTAACAGAGCTAGTAATAGAAAATGCAATGTAATTTACCTTAGTACAAAGGATTTTGGTTAACAAAAATTAAACTATTGAACTCTCCTCTCATAAGGGAAGGACATTCTCTCATTATGTATGCAATTTTTTTTAGGCGGTTAAATAAATAAAAACCCCCTACACAACAGCAATTGGGTCCTGGACCTTGGGTGGATTTATTATGAAGTCTATGTGGAATTCTTTTAATGTGCTTGCTTTGGAACTAAACAACATGATCCCTTTGGAAAATAAGCATGCTGTAGCCTTTTCTGGGATACAGAGAGAGTTCACCAAATAAATAATGTTGAAGTGGGAGTTCCTTTATATGCTGTGTAATTCTACTGTGCTGGAGACGGCTTCTTACCTCTGCTGCTGAATTAGGAAGGTCAGAATTCAATTCTCTCCCTCAGCAACTACTTACTACAAATGTCGAGGGGCCACCACATTACTCTGAGGACCAGTCAGTCTTTTCAGTTTGACCTCCAAAGAAGTGGCTTGTGTACTTTTGATCTCCCTGGCCTAGGAAGGTCATGTTTCTTTTCCTTTTTTCCTTCTCCTTTCCCTTTCCTTCTCCTTTTTTTTTCTTTTTTTCTATTCAGGAATAGAAAGCAAGTTAAACCTCAGTAAAATGAATTTAAGATTGCTATTTCCCCCACCAATTAGAAATTTTAATCTGCATAAAAGGAAACAGCATATACATAAAACCATAAGAGAAATAAGGCTGAAGAACTGGGGTGGGGAGCTGGCATTGGGGTTTAAAGCACAGCCTTAAATTCCATGATGCCTGGTTTGAATCTTAACAAATCCATGGAGAATTTGCTTTGTGTAGACTATGTGAATAGGGAGTTTTATATTCACTTTCTGAGCATACCTAAAGAAGAACCTCAATAAGAAAACATACCTTGGCAATGCAAGTTTTAGCTCTGTCACTTGAATAAAACTCAATTTTTATGTTATAAAAGGCCCACTTTTATCCATTGTTATTTTCAGGCCAAAGAAATGAACTAATAAAATTTAAGGCCGTAATGATTAATTCTTTATAACCTCCTCATTTTGCATAGTTTCTTTACAGTGAGACTTATATCTGATTCTTAAAAGAGTGAGGGGGAAAGGTTAGTGTTTGTCTGTGCCTACCTATTTATCCATCCCTTAAGGCTTCCAGGGTGGATCATGCTGCTCATAGGCAATGTTCTTCACTGGCACCAAATCAAAGTTTTGGTGACAGTGAAATTTGTTCTTTAAAAAATGTGGAGAAGGTTATTTAGTTAAGATGTTGCATGTCTACTTCCTACAATGTTTCAGTGGGTTTTAGGTTCTCAATTTTGGAGGCCATTTAGATAATCCCAACCTAAGGTAGAAGGCTTTTCCTTTGGCGTAATCATGTGTGTGAACAAGTCAGAAAGTCAGGATGGTTTCAACATCAGCACAGTCCAGTTGAACATGGCTTTTTCTGGGAATTGGGTGTATTTGAACTGTGGGCTTTGTGAGAAAAGCAATAATAGCCTCATACAGACAGATAATGATGGATGTTATGGAATTGAGAATTGGGGTTTAAAATTGTGCCCTCTTGCCCTCAAAACTCCTTACACATACAAACAAAACAAAGTGGAGTTTGAGATGGAAGCATTAGACTGGATTGGTTGAAAAGCTTCCCTTTAACTGAAGGGGGTAAGCCTGTATCAGAGAGTGTTGAAATCACCTACTTGACCCTTGTCTAACCTTCAATCCAGAATGTAGAAAGTAGGATAGAGCTAATCCCAGAAAGAAGGTTTAAGCAAACACACTAACAATTTACTACCACCCTGAGAGTGTCACTTTCTGAACTTTCTGCTTACATGATTTTGGAAGCAAGAGCCATTTAAAGCAGAGATGTTTTACAGGGGGAATATGAAGGTCCACTTCAAATCCAGGGAAAGCTCCTCACTCTTAAACACCGCTCAAGGAGACAACTGTGTCATTACTGGTGTGCCTGGTGGAACAAACACAATGTGTGACTTCCAGAGTACAGTATAGTGCCTCTGCATCAGGTTTTCCCACTCTTGTAATTTCCCTGAAAGCTCCTACATCTCCCATCAAGCCATGTGCCATGGCACATAGCATTCTCAGTAGTACAAATAAAAGCAATTACATAAAATATGAGTATGTGGAGTTATTGATATTTATGATTATTTTCTTATTATAAAACTGCTTATGAAGAAGTTATTTTAGGCTGGAAACCTCTGGACCCTTCCTATATCACCTTGAAGTACAAAAGACTGGGAAAAAGGAAATGTGAAAATTCTGCAAATTTTTCCTACCAGTTGGAGAAGTTTATTTATAGTTTTGTCAAGGCCAAGGTGTGATGATGTTGTCTAGGTTGATCTGTCCCTTACTTCCCAGTCAGTTCTGACCATTTAAATGCTTTTATCTGGAAAGGTATGGTGCAAAGAAGACAAGAAAGTACTATTCAAACTGGGCAAAACTTCAGGATCATACTCATTATGGAATGTACTCTGACCCTCAAATAATACTTTTGCACATCGTACAGGGTCAAATCATGCTGATTTTTAAAACAGAATTTTTGAAATTTCAGTAGAACAACCTATGAGATTATCTTTCTTACTCCTGAACAGAAAATTTGTGTGGTTCTGAATATAAATTGTAACCTTGTGGCTGTGCTCAACAGTTGAGCTTTGTACTTGCCAACACGAAAGTCCTGTAAACTTTTGGGGGAGTTTGGATCTGACCCCATACCAAGACATTATGGTTTAGATTAATTTTTGATGTTTCTCATTTCTAAGAAGACATTATGATGACAGACGTTCTGCAAAATTTGGATAGACAATGACTCAAAAAAATATAATATCAGGGTTGTTTGAGGGGGGTTTTGTCTATTATGAAGCATATATCACATTCCTTAGATTTCCTTGAGGTTTCTGACTATTAATTTGCCCTACAAAAACGAAGTAGAGTGTTGTTAAAAGGTTCATCAAGAACAGAAACAATTCTTGTTAAGAAATAAAATACGTTCTAAGGCAAAAGAAGTGCAAAACTATCAAGAGCTGCCATAAATTACTGACAAAACCCAAATTCTAGTTATATAACTCTTTGTTTGCCTGGTTTTTCTCTCTTTTTTTTTTTTTAATTATTTGTTGCAGCATGACAGTCTCTTTTTAAAGATAGATCTAGTGAAATACCACCAGCCTGGAGCAGGAATGAGGAGACTGTGAATGTTTCCCACTGAAATATACAGTGAGCTCATTAAAAATACAGTCAATTTTTTTAATAGCAAAATCATTTTAAGTTTGCTTATATGGTGCACATAAATCCAAAAGTCTGAATTATTATGTTATTAAGCCTAAGGCCTTGAAACCTGCACTATTGTTCTCTCTACACTTCCAAAGGCAGAATTTTGCTGCCCACAGTCCCCAGAAATATTTTGCTTCTCAACTGTACATGCAGAAACCATCAAGACCCTTCCTGAACCCCTCATCCTTTTCTCAGTCCTTTCCTGAGCTTTCCCAGGTAATGGAGCCCAATGCCCAGTTTTTGGACGTGCAGTCAGATTACGATGTTGATCCCAAGGAACAGAGGGGGAACAAAGCCAATCCTGTAAAAGAATTGTGTGGAGTGTGGATAGCCTGAGAGTTTGAATCTCCTCTTATCTGACTCCTTCTCCTACTCTGCTTCATGCTGAATCTGCTGTCTTATCTGTTTCTCATATTTGGCATGTGATTTTGTTGGCACTAACATGGATTTTTTTCTCCTCTCCTTCTGGAAGACATGCCAAAGAATGCAATGAAAGCTTGTATGACAATCTTTTAACGGTATATGTGAAAACATGAGGAATTTAAAAGGAAGAAGGAACATACTTGCAATTAAAATCGCATGCTACATCCTGTAAATACACTTCCACTGAAAGAGTCGCATCTCAGGCACATGTTGCAACAGTTCCTGCACATGGCTCTAACTGCCCTAAAACTACTTGCTGGTAAAATATTTACATTTCCTCAGGCTTATACAAAGGGCACCTTCTCCTGAAGCAATGGCAGGGGAGGGAACTCCATGGACACCAATCCCTCTCTATCATTTTATAATTTCAGCTCTTTATAGTAAATGAACACCAAAACAACCCTAACATCTTTTTTTTTCAGTTGCCAGATTAGTTTAGTAGCATCAGGTTTCTGAACTTGTGATGCAGCCTTTCATGCTCACACTTGCACAGAGATCTGTCCACGTGCACTACACTCCTTCATTTCTTTTCCCATTCCTTCTGGTTCTGGATCAAATCTGTAACTGAGGACTGGCCCTGGCACACATACCCAGTTTGTTTTTTCAGCACAGCTCATTTTAGCTGAAGGAATATGCTGGAGCCATTGCAATCAGGTAGTTACAGGCAGCACCAGTTTATAGTCTTGCACAGCCCAAAACTTTCCATCCTTTCTGTTCCAGGAATAACAAAAATCCCATTCTGCTGATGTTTGTTGGTTTGGAATTTATATTTATTGCCTTAAAAATGTGAGTTCCTCTTTCATGTAACACTGGCAGGCATTTGTTACTCCTCCAGACAGCATAGTAAGGATGAGTGTGTTCCTGAAAGGCTGGATGAACATGTGGACTTGTCTGTCTAGGACTTATAGTGACTAAACTGCTTTGCAAAATAGGGTTTGTTTTAACCGTAGCTTTGTTTTGCTGGCATAAAATACTTATCCAAGACATAATGATGATGAAATGTTAAATTCTGTTTGGAAAATTAATGCAATTTTATCTAAGTTTGTCATAACCTGGTCTAGATTTTAAAGACATGTGTTACCAAACCATAGGATGGTCTGGTTTGTGGTTGTTCCTAAAGAGAAATTATATTGAAGATTTACACTGTGTATATAAAAGAATAAGGTTAAAATGATATTTTCTCAATCATTTTATAAAGTATAATAGGTTCACTGAGGTAAGGTTTAGCATTAGGATTAAAGACATTGCTCTTACATGTTGTAGAGTACATCAGAAAAAACACCTCATAAATATTTTTAAATAAATTTTAATCTTCTGTGTCTTAGACACTTTGCCCAAATTTTCAGGTCTCTGTCCTTCACAGAGATCTTCATCAATTGGAAAAGTACACCAGTCCTGAAGCGGTAATGCTAAGCACATTTCCACAAGAAAGTATTGCTCTAACAAGGGTGGAAAACGCTCTCCTTAGAAGAGCAATTATCATTAAAGATTCATTATCAAAAGAGTAGTTACCTAAAGCAGAAAAGTATGAACAGTACCACTGATTCATTCTCCTGACAAAGGGTGACAGCAGTCCCAAGATGAATATATTTCAAAGACTAGTACAAATTTGGTCTGTCTGTCTCCACATATAATATGGCTATTGCTGTATTACCAGATTGAGCACATCTTTAACTGATGCCAACAGGCAGATACCTTTAACAATGATATGTGTTTTACACTGTGTGAGGACCTGTCTATATATTTTGAACCAGTGGCTAAATTTTCTCTTTGGTTTTCAATTCCAGGTCATCTTCTCAAATGGATTAACTTCATCAACATCTTAGAACTCAAAGTGAGCCTTCACCTTCACACCAGAGGCTCATGTGCTTTCAACCCATTTGAGATTCCTCTGCTGTTCATCTGTAGGCACATGTGGCACAAGCTGTGATGTGCTTGTGTCTTTATCCTGAATCATTTACATTCCTCTGCACCACATAAAGCACTCAAGCTAGAGATGACCCACCCTTGCTTTGTGTATGATAAGGATTTATTCACCCTCTGGCTCAGACCTTGGGAAAAGGCATTTCTTCATAATTGGTTTACTCCAGACCAGATCTGGGAGGAGCTAAACATAAAGATTTACAGAGTTCTTTGAGATTTTCAATTTAAGATAAAATAGAGATTTGTATCTTCTAGGGTATATATTTCTATACACATATTAAACTGTAATTATATAGACTTATGTGTATCAGCTTTAAATAATCGATTTAGCTGATTTTAGTAGGAATTGAAACCAGTGGGTTGAATATTTTTTAGTATTATCTTATTGTCATAATGTATCTTTTAATTTGAAAGTAATAACAAAAAGAAATTCTGCTTTGCCAAGAAAAAAATGTTATGACAGAAACCAACTTTTTCTCATGTCAGAGTTCGGCAGGAATGCCAGACCAAATTATGAAGTACTTCCCCAGACACAAAACTCTCAACAAAAATCAATGAAAGTTTGTTTAAATATAGATTTAATTAAGTCCACAGAAGATGACCAGTTATTGGTCACTTTGGTCAGGATGAAAATCTTAAGGAGACAGTTGAATCTTTCTCATCACTGCCATTATATAAATGTTATTTTTGCTAGGATATCTTCCTTTACCCCCACCCCCAAGCAGTTCAGAGACAATAAAACACCAGGAATCCCTGAAGAGTGGTAAAATGCTGACATGATTTAAGGAGGAAGACTCTGATAAGAAGATAAAAATCTAATAAACAGAGTCTGGAGGACCTTGGCAAGTCTCAGCTGCTTGCCAGTGTAAGCAAAGCCCCTCCCAAGGAAAACAAAGGAAACCTTAATCTCAAGGACATTCCACTCACAAACCATTTGAAGGAGAAAGTCAAGGCCATGACCTCTGCAGTCTGAAGTTATGAGCATACTGACAAGAAAATATTTGACTTGGTTCAAGAAGCAAAATCAGTCACTGGATTTTTTAATATCTTTTTTTCTTCCATAAGAGACAAAATAATGCAACACTGTGTAACATGTAAATGTGTGTATATACGTGCCTCTTCTCATTATTAAATGGAAGAAATATTCATATGCACAGGACACGTCTATTATTATTATCTATGACATATACCTTGAATCCAATATCTACACCACAAGACTTCCCCAAAATAAATAAGCGAGCTGTATATGACTGCTCTGTTTTTGCCCAGACAAGACACAATGTCAGCAGATTAAACTGTGCCTGTGTGTTTTACTGTATGTAACTTTAGGCCACTTAAAAGTTTCTAAAAGTTAGTAATGTAATGTAGTTAGTTAGTAATGTTAGGCTGTAATTAATTACAAGGAGTCTAAATTGGTTCAGATAAATCAATTAGAAAAACAAAACTTTGGCATCTAATAGCCAAAGTTTTCTCAGGCTGCAGAGGTTCATTGTCCCCTTTGGTCACCATTTACTTACCCTTAATACTCACTCTCCTACCTTTCTGTGGATGCTTCATAAGTTTTTAACATTGGAAATTAAAACATCAGCAACATTTGGAAAGCAGGGTCCTTGAAATGCCCCACAACACTCTTCTGAATTTTCTGTTCAGGTTTGGAAGGGTGGTAGGGTTTAGGTACTGAAGCGCAGGATCTTCTCAGCTCCCTGGGTGATATGAACTTTGCTCTTGGTAGTCATCAAGTCTTGGCAGTAAAGATCAAATTTAAGAAATGCAGGTGGCTTTTTCTGAATCTAGCTCTTCAAACCAGCACAGCACCATAAAAACTCTTTCCTTTTCTACCTATTGTTGTTTATTCCTAGGGATCTGTAAACTCTCCTAATCCTGGAGGAAATTCTTCCCTGGTGCAGGGGATTAGGATGTGGTGTGTCAATCTCCACTCACTTATGAGAAGATCTCCAGTTAAATATTTCATACAGATTTTTAATGCCCCATTTGTTTCCAGATGCTGGTAACTTTATTAAGGTTAATTGTAGTGCCCTGAAACATGGCTGTGAAGCACATTATTCACACACATTGCTGCAGCTCACTAATCCTGTGGGTTTCCTTACCAATGCCTGACACTTGGATTTCATAACTGGAAGTTGCAATCTCCTCAGACCAGCAGAAACCTCTTGAGGTGCAGATCACTAAGACGTAATGTCAGATGTAAGTAACCCTCTGGATATTCAGAGAGGATCCAGGCTGACCCCAGCTCTTCTTACAAAAGTTATTAATGCAATCCATGGATAAGAATGATCATTGCTTTTACCAGTGCTCCACCAGAAGCTGGGAATTTGAATTTTGAGCTGTGGAGGAGGAAGTTGTACAACATAAAGAGAAGCAAGGATGATCTGTTAGAGAGATAAGCCTGACAAGAAGAATTTGGGTTCAGTCAGGAACTAGGCTAGCATCCGTCAGAAGTCTGAACTAATCTGAACTGAACCCTGCCCCTCCAATAACCTGCCTGGTTGTTGTGGCACCTGATGACATTTTCTGCCGTGTTGTGTAATGACTTAGGGGCTGTAATGGGTTGCATGCTGTTAAATGTCATCAAATGCCATGAATCATAAACAATCCTGGCTTCTAAACCAGAGATTAGGGATATTTATGAAGTTTAGTCTCACTTTGGGTTTTCCAGACTCTTGAAGTTCAGAGGGTTCCTTTTAGGCTTCCTTTTTTCCTGTTTTTTTCTTTTTATTGTTCAGGCTGCTTCCTGCAGCCGTGATTGACCCTGCTGCTAATATACCCAAACTGCAGAGCTGGATGTTAATCCAAAGAAGTTGAATGCCTGAACCGATTGCCTGCTGACAGCCAATGTAAAACCCAAAAGCATGACTGCAGATATGAAGATTAGATATTGGAAGGTGGAAAAAAAAAATTTAAAAAAAAGAAGGATGTAACTGTGCAGAAGCAACAGGGAAAAAAACCTGTTATCCCACTCCTCAAGTGCAATTTCTGGTTTCCAAAACTTTGCAGTGTGACAAACCTTTTATTGATCCTATAAGAATGAAAACAGATACAACACATAAGCTGTAAAGTGCAAAGATAAAAGAGGAATAAAAGGACAAGGCACTTACTGTTGTTTGTTGCAGTCTTAAAAGGAATTAAGTGTAGAAAAAAAAAGAAAGAAAGAAAAGACAAGCAACATAAAAGTAGTGAGGGGGTGTAAAATCCAGGTTTGACCACATGTACACTGATTCTCATTGCCATGCTCATATAGGAAGGTGCTCCATGGGATAATTCTAGATCCTTGCTTTTGTTTTATTTTATATGAGTCTCTTGAAGAAAGAACTGAAGATTAAATTTATATTCAGTGTGATATATCTGTCCACCTGTGGCTTTATTGCAGGAGACCAGGGAATCCCACACACACACACATATGATTAAATGCTCTCCAGTGCCACTGAGTGACTCCTCTGGTCAAGTTGGGTTATAATGTTTGATACTTGCACACAGTTCCTATGGATCCCCCTTGGATTTGTTCTTCCCATTCTTATTAATAGTGATTAGATAAAGATTTCCAATTTGACAAAGAACTCATGTTGTCTTCCAGGTCATCTGATGCTGTTCAAGATAAATGTTCATAAGTCTTCTTTGAAAACCCTTTTGAGCCAAATGGAAGCACTTTGATGAAACCCTTAAGGAAAAGAAATTACTTAACTGGTTTGTAAAAGGTCTGATTCTGCCTAGACCTGTTTTTTCAGCTGTAGAACTAACCTTCTTATACATATATTAGAGCAAGAAGCACTGACACTGAGCAAGTGTAAATATTCATTAATAATGACAAATCATTCCAAATGCACACAACCAATAAATGCAGGGGCTCCTGCATAAATAAACAATCAGATGTGTCTGAAGGTTTAAGACCTTATTCTGATATTTCCAAAGCACTTAAATAATGGAACTCCTTTGGACACATTTGGAAATCCTGTATTTGGGTCAGCCGCAAGCACCTGAAAGCTTCTGCTTCAAACCCAGGGTTAAAAGCAAACAGTTTGTGTTTATATGCTACTCTACTGCTGAGCCAAGCTCTTAGAAGTGTAGGCAACCATCCATCCCTCTTCAACTCTCCCTCCCCAGCACTCCCTAAACTTGTATTAGGAGTTGAGGGAGAAGTCAGAGGTAGTTATTGTGCACAAATCATCTGCTGGCTGAAGTTTTTGGTGGCAGCCAAGAGAGAAGAAGGAAAAAAAATTAGAAAAATTTCAATTTCAGGACCATTATTATTTTCATTAATCATAAGAGGCGCTGTCACCCCTGTCCTTATTCTTTAGAGGGAGATCTATTATACGGTCCATTTAGTCCAAGCCATATTACCTCATATGTTTTCCTGGCTGACCAAATAAGACTTAAGAGATAAAACAATTTACTGTTCATTATGATCCGTGTCACTGGAATCAATCTATTAACCTACATTAACTGGATATGTGACGATAGCTCACATACACGCTTCTCTGATTTAAAAAAAAGAAAGAGAGGATAAGGGAGGGGTTGGAGGGAGGGGGTGGAAAGGGAGAGGGAGAGAAAGAGGGGAAAGGAAATCAAGGCCCATAAAGTGCAGCAGACGTATAATTTGCCAAGCGAATACAACTTCATTTTCCAGCGGCCACTGCTGCGCCCTCCACATCTTCACGCAGCCCCTGACCTGTGAAGAATTCTAACAAATTGGCTTCTATTGTGAAGCCAAAAGGTGCCATCAATGAAGGGACGGTTCGCTGGTCCTAAAGTATGATGGGAAATCACAGGCTGGAATAAAGAGCTGCAGTTTTATGAAGTTAACCCGTTGAGGTTAAATCCAAGCAGGGAGGCTGGAACAAGCTCTTGCCCCTTCCGATGACAATAGGGAGGAGAGGAGTTATTCAGATGTGTTCCCTGAATGCAGGGAAATGTCTCTCCCCGAGCACGGCAAAAAGAAGAGTTTCTCTCTTCTCAGCAACTTCTGCTGTGCCACAGTGAGAATTCATTCCCTCTTCTTTGCTCTCCATGCCTGATAGATTGTAAGTGTCTGGAGGGAAGAAAGCGAATCAATAGGTGGCCTTCCCAATGCTCGTTTGCACAGCAAAAGAACTTCTGAGTAAACAGCCAGTGAGTTAAGGTAGTGCCACCTCTACACAGCTCCATCAGTCTGTTTACTCTGGATTTGCACTGGCTTATTAAGAACTCATCTGGGTGCAGGTCCTATTTTTGTTACTCCCTCTTTCAGAATGCTCGGGTCCAGCTGGAAGATGATATATAGGAGATATTTTCTTTGTGCTGATTGCCTCAGTGATTCCCATCCCTGATATGCTTGCACAGGGAAGGCTGTGTGCAGCCAGGCTCTGGCAGAGACCCTGCCCTGCTCCCAGTCACCATGTCTGGGACCAGGTTCAGAATCACATGCTGAATGTACTGGGAAGAGGTGGAAATGATACTGATACTTGGTACCGCTTCCAAAATGGTTTTAATCTGCTTTCTGGAAGTATTCATGTGACAAGTATTAAACTTCATATTGTTACTACAGCTGCTTTCATTGCAAACTGGAGGTATATAACGTGGCCCATATCCACTGATTCTAGCAGGAATTGCATCAAGTCGGACTCACGTTTTCCTCCTAGAGATTAGATGGACTTTAATAGCAGGGATGAGTGGGGTGATATTCACCACCATGTAACATACATTTCCTTTCAGTATTCCTTGCAGCCCATAAAATCACAAATATATACCTACAAACCCTGTTAATAGTTCAGGACTTGTTTTCTCATTTTTCTGTTAAAAATAAAAAAAAATAGTGAAGCACTGTTGCAAGGGTGCTCAGAGTGAACGTAATGAATAGTAGAATAAAAATAATATTATGGTTGTGCCTCATAGTTTTTGCTCTATGCAGTAAGCCATCATGCTAGGAACTGGACTAACATTTTGCAGAGACTGTCACTGCCCCACTGTGCCTTCAGGCAAGAAAAGAGACTGCAAATTAACAGTCTGAGGGAGAGAAAAGACAAAAAGACTTGCCAGAGGCCATCCTAGAAACTCAGTGGTAGAGCCAAGGATAGAATCAAAGCTACCTGCTTTGCCCATTTGACCACATTTTCCTTAATCTTTATAATGATCCCAGTCATTTCAAAACAGACACACACACACACACACACACACACATATATATATACATATATATATATCTATATATATATATATAGATATAGATATATGAATCTCATAACTTCAGGGGGTTAAGGGAAAGCTGTCTGTAACTTCATTCTTAACCAGGTCTCAGATTGGGTCTTTTGGCTCATCCATGCTGTGTTGGGTCAGACACTGGTCCATGAATCTGGCTTCTGCTCAGTCATGTTCCCTCCTCAGCCATGCAGCTTCCAGCACTTCAGTTCTTCATATCTCAGATTTCCCACTCACAACATGAGGCTAAAAATAATTTTCTCAAGTCAACGGAACAGGCTGAAGTGCTCCTGGAAAACTGCAGGGCATGAAGTTCACTGGGGTCAAAAAAATCAGTCACTGACACTGGCTAGGTCCAGAGTCTTCTAAGCGAAAGAAGGATTATAGAGGTTACAGAAACCAGTTCCTCATCCTCAAAGGTACATTCTTCAGAAAAGTGGAAAAACCAAAAACCTGCATTGATAAACATGACTTAATCTTAAGACACTTTTGCAAAATCTGTATGAGTTCCTGTAGTGGAACAAACAAATAAAACAAATAAATTTTCCAAGACTGTTAATCCAGGACTGCAATTCTTCAATTAAAAAAAGAACCAAACCAAACAGAAAACTAAAGCAATACAGGATACCAACCTGGTGGCTCTCCTATATTGAGAAATCTGTAAGGGCAGAACTTGTAACACCCTGTAAAAGGAATTCAATGTTTACCTCATTGTAGGTAAATATTCAGTGATAAGTGAGTTAGGCAGACAAGAGGAGTAGTGAAGACATGCATACCTCTCCTTGAGAGCTGGAGGCTTAAGAAAAACATGGAAATTAATGTACTGGAGGTCTAGTCACAGTTAGAGAAGGAAATAAAAGTTGGGAGTGTATTAATGTCATGGTCCCAGACTTTATTCCCTCTCCAGAGCATACACCATTGCGACCTCAAATTCTGAAAATTAAACTGAAAGGAAATGTTTGTTCTAGCAAAATAGCAATTCATTACTGGGAATGGAGATATTTAACCAATAAATGATTGCTTAATGGCCCATAGGACCTTTTCTGCAGTTACAAAAACACTGTATGCTGTTAAACAACCATGGATACCTCTTGAAAATGCCATGCTTACAAATAACATGAGGGTTTATTTGCTGCTTGATGAATGTCCATAAACAGATCCTCCCCGGGTGCCCTGACATTACAGAGTACTGGGGGTCAAGGTGCGGTCAAAGAGAGGAAACAAGGAGATGGAAGAAAATGTGTCTGTCTCTGGATACACCCCATGATGATTTATGACTTGTCCATCTGTCTGTCTCACTGATGACTCTTATCTTATGATGGGTATCTCAGTGCTGAGTGTAGGGGAACTAAATCTGTTATTTTTCCCAGAATACAGAAGATCTTCTGGAAGAGGAATGTTGCTATGAGACTATTCTCAGGCTACTGTAGAAATTATCTGATTGAACATTTTATAGCTGTTGTAAAATTTTTCTCTATTTTCATAAGAAGAACAAGTTTACCAACCTCAAGCTTTCCTGCTAAGCAGAAGAGTAAGTGCTGAACATTGATTTGGGGTCTGCTTCTCTGCAACAATTCCAAGCAGGTTGTGACTGAGCAGATGACAAGATCTGCTGCTTGGTGAAGTGTTACAAGATTCAGCACTTCCACTGGTCCCAGCCATCCCTGCTTGACCCTGGGCATTTCCAGCATGAGAACTGCAGCAGGAATTAACTTAAACCCTAATGCCATATGAACATGGAAACACAGAGCCTTTAGCAGTGACAGCACATGCAACTCATCAGAGTCATTAACAGTGACATAAATGACTTGTGACATTTGGAAATCAAGTGTGTGTGTGTGTGTGTGTGTATCCATGTGCCTGTGTGTGTAAACAAAACATCTGAATTCACGGCTTCCAATGAGGCAGTTTTCACTCCTTTTTCATCCCAGGACACTGTTAGAGGTTCCTAATTAGACACATTCTCCTTCATTAGCCTTCTCTTCATCCGCCAATGCTGGCACAGACAAATATCCTGAGATATTTTAGTTTGTCATTTAGGCAGATGATGTTTGTAGTTCTACTCATTCAAGAATCTCAGCTTGGTGCAAATGTGGCCAAGAAATCAAACTGCAGTGAGGGAAGATCCTGGTTTCTTCATCAGCTGTTCAGCCACATGGGGAGGTCTACAGGGCCCGTGTGGTTCACCTGACTGCAGCCCCAGACATACCCTGAGGCTGTTGGTACACGGTAAAGGAACAGCAGTTAAGATCTCGGTTTGGTTCTTTTATGAAGGTCCAGTCTTTTTAGGGAAAGCAATGGATTTATCCTTAATGGTATTAGGGGAGATTTCTGCCATAGATATTCACTAACTACATATTAGTACAAGTACATTTGATAGTGCAAACAGATTTGACTATTACCAGTTGGACTGGTAATTATTTACTTATCATTTCATTACATGCAAGCAGAATTGATTACTTTGACAATAAAATGATATTTGTAGCCATCAATGTCATTCCACTGCCTAAACGTTCTTCCTTGGAGAGAGAACAGAAGACCAAGCAGGTGTGTGGTAACAGATAGTGATATTGCTAACTAGAAAGCATTCAGATGCAATAATGAAAAAGACAGTATAGAGACATAAACACAAAAAGATGGTCACCAAAACCCAGTCTGTGGAGACTTTTTCTTTTGTCTTTCAGAAAAACATGATTATATAAAAAGACACAAGAAGGTGACAGTAAGGTTAGAAAAAGAGACAGGAAGGTTATCATGGGGACAGCAGAGCTGACAGTCAAGTCCTACAGCTGGAAATCAGATAATGTACAACTAAAGAGCAGAGCAAGAAGTTATTCTGCATAACACAAATCAACTTTTTGTTCTAGGGATACAAGGAGAAGAGGTTGACCATGTGGTCAGGTCTCTGCACTGCCTCTTCACTGCCTCATTCCTTTGGACCAACACTACAGCACAGAGAACATGTTCCTTAGCGAGTCCTAGCTGTGACAGCTGATGTGTAGTGACAGTCACTGTCATAACAGACCCAAAACTTTATTCCTAAAATTTCTTCCCTTTCCCCTCAGCTATCCTATTGAACTTCTAGCAGAGAACAAAACATGCATGGGAAAGGAAAAGCTGTCTACTGGAAACTCTTCTGAGCAACCCCACAGGAGACATTTGAAGCTCTGATGAGGCATCAGATTCTCAATTACCAAGGCATGCCTTTTAACATGCCCAGGAACTGACTTGCTGACATGCTCTGAAGAGTATATGACTTGCCAAGGTCTGCTGGCATCAAGCCTAAATGTTTCTCCTTTTTCTGCTCAGGTCTTCCATTTGGCACCAGAAGATGTCATGGTGCCAATGTCAGTCCACCTGGACTGCAAACAATGCTTCCATTCACTTCCCAGCATTTAATCAGTAACTAGTATCACTGGTATTTTCATTCAGGAGTGTTTCCTTTAGCTCTGGCTCCAGGTGCCCTGGAACAACCACTGATAAGAAGGGAGCAGTTGATTTACGTGCTGTAAGGACACACCATGGAACATCCTGGGCTGCAGTGCAAGGCAGGGGATTTGTAAGGCAGCTCCCATGCGTTGTACCTGCCAATGGGTGGAGCAGCTGACAGAGCAGACCTGAACAATTACCAGAGTCACCCGTCTGCTGGCTAGGCCTACAATCTGTGCCTCTTCCTTGCTACTACAGTCAAAACTCTTGCTAATATCCTGACTTAAAAGTCTTGGAAATATGCTATAGGGAGCACCCTATGTGGTGAACTTTATTCAAGTGGAAAACGCACATATTATCTTTGTGCTTAGTTGTATTTCAGTATTATTCAACTTAAACTCATTGCTTATATAAGGGCAAAGCTGTGATGAATCAATAATCAAGAAGGCTGTATGCTAGGCTATAACTTTAAATTGGCATCAAAGATGACTTAACATGTCAAACCTTCTGACGACTCCTCAGGAAGGTCAGGAGGAAACAAAGAAGTAGATTTGTCCTTAGCATACTTTCCTCCTTTTAATAGAGTTATGCCAGGGCCTGAATTGTCCATCAGAAAGGAGGGTTAAGTTGTCTCCAGCTAACGAAGATGAAAAGAATAATTTAATGGAGGTGGGAGCCAGAATGCAGTGTAGGGATAAAAGGACGAGCAGTAACTGAGACTGAATTTAAACAACTCTGGAGAATAAAACGATCCTTTAAAAAAAAAAAAAGATAATTATGTCTTACAACAATTACCCTGGCTATGAAGCAAAATTAGCATAGTCCTTTCTAATTTAAATGTGTTGAAAGTGCCTGAGCATGACAGCAGAAAATTACAAGGTTTACGACACGGGCTTTGGTTAAAGTGATGGCAATCGGATTATTGTAGCTTTTTGTCTGTTGATAGTAATGATTGCAAAGTTACCTATAAATATTAACTATTTAGTACTGGGAGACTTTTGGTTTAGATGGCTAAGATATACCTCTTTCAGTCACTCTAAGGAAAAAAGTCGTCTTACAGAAAACACTTTCCTTTTAAAATCAGATATGGTTCCTTCTGAATCATCAGTCTGCTTTTCTAATACAATTCCATGAACAGCAAGATTGTGACTTATGATTTAAATCTTTCCTTAAAATGATAAAAATTGTAATATCCATTTTATAACTACTTCCTACTTCATAATTCTCATGCAGTGTTGTAGTTAGGGGATAATCAGAGCTTGGATCAAAAATAATTTTATTTATGGATTGAAAGAACTAAGCTTGACCTTGTGCAGATGTTTTTCCTGGGTTTCCAATGATTTTTTCAAGGCATATCCTTAGTTCTCTATATCAAGGCCTGTAATTAATCAGGACAGTTATTAAAACAAATAAAAAATTATTAGAAAATTATGATCTGCAGTTACACTGTAGCACAAGTCTGGTAGTGGTAAGTTAAAATGCAAACCAACTCTCCTGGGTTTTGTCCTGGACTGAGCAAAGACACATTCATCATCTGTATTGCCCACATTTTTTTACATGGGTTTTACCTTGGTTACTGTATTGATCATCACTTCTTACTTTGAGATCTCAAAGTATTAACAGTGTTATAACCAGGTTGTTTATACAAAAGATGCTTTTTTTTTCTTCTTGGATATAACAGGCAAAACAACATTGGGCAAGAACTCACGTGAGTTGGAGACTGGAAGTAAATCTTGGTCAAGATGTCCAGCACAGGGTGGGACAGAGTCCGGTTTCATGTTGTACCCTAAAGTTCATCCTACACTTTTGTAAATATTCTGTGGTGGAGTCTGTTTCTGCTCCATGTGAATTCAAACACCGTGATTTATATTTGTACTAAGAAGGTCAGTTGCTCAAATACTTTCATTTATTAAATTAGCTCTGCAGTAAATTAGTATGATTTTCTTAAACAACTTTACAACTTGGGAGGTTTGGGAAACAGAATCAAGCTCAGCTGTTTCCTTTAGAATCTTGTTTTCATAACCCCACTGAATCTTCTCTACTTGACTTGAGATATATCTATATATCTATATATAGATAGACATAAATTTTTGTGCACACAAAACAAAAACTATGTGTAGATTAGAATTTAGTTTCAAGTGTTAGTCTACTTGATTAATGCATAAAGCAATTTGTTTTTTGCATTTTTGGGTCTGAGATTCAGATTAACATAGGTTCTTCCCAAGTTTAGCAAAACCTTTCTCTCAGTTCTTTTTCCTTGGCAGAATTCTAAAAAAAAAAACAATCCATGCTATTGAAACAGTGGTTTATTGAATTAATACAATTATATAAAGAAGCTGTGTCATATTTTACGTAGATATCTGATAAGATGCTTTGCTCTGAATATTAAAAAGAATTTGGAATCTCTGTATGCCTGATTCAAATGATTATCAAAGACATTTATTTTTTGCATATGACATGTTGTTAAATATGTTAATTTCCTAGAAGCACAGTGTAAGTAGTGCAAGAGCAGCTGTGTAGGAAAGTGAGCTTCAAAATAACAAGGCTGAGCTCTTCTTGGGAATTAGTGTGGTCCAATGGGTAGGCAAGTAGCCGGTGATTCCAGACACCTGGGTTCTGCTCTGGAATCTGTCATTGACCTAGTATTTTGCGCTGGGCTAATAATTTCACCATTTGCTTTTCTGTTCCTATCTATAAAATGATCAGGAGTAAAATTGTATTTACCTTAGAAACAGTTTTTCATCACAGAAAATTGATGCCTGTTAGAGCCCTTATATTTAAGGAAGAAGTATGAAGCCCAACTGCATCTTGATACAAACTCATGGCAGAGCTGAAAGGCTTGACGCAGAGAGCAACAGTGGACACATAATTTAAATGAATAAATGGTTTCAACTTGCATAGTAGTCCCATTTAATTTGTGGTGACGATGGGCAGGGATATTTAATTGACATAGTAATTGATTTTGATGATATTACCTGCTTACATGAAGGTTATATACTGCAAAGGGAACCACTGTGCTATGGCAGGCAGAGAAACAACGATATCCATAGGCCAAAAAGGAACTGATCAGGTAAATCAGAACTTGGTTTTGTTGTTAACCCGCTTTACAAATTTTAGATATTCACTTCAGCCCTTCTAATTAATACTGTAATAATAACCCTTTTAGAAGATAAGATGGGTGAGTGCAACCTCATGCACATTAGAGGGAAAAAATATAGGCCAGTAATGTTGTATTCCTCCTGAGCAGCTCCTTTCTGCTCCACTAGATACTGAGGATGCAGGTCCATCATGGCATGTGTTCACAGCGGGTACTTCTATCTGTATCTGGACTCAAAGTCTGGACAGCTTATGAGGAAAGTAACATTTGGAGCTTCCATTCCTTTGTCCTCCTAGACAAGTCTGTGTCCATGAACATGATTTAGCCCATAAAAACTGCTGAGATTTTATCCGTACATTTCGTATCTCTGAGGAGTACAGAGCTAGACTGCAGTTAGCCTGAGACTTCTCTGCATTTCCCCTGCTGTTCTAGACTAGGAGACTTATATAATTATTTTCATATCTAAGGTTCTAAATTCAGCTAGAACTAGTTCCAGGCCAGAGGAACAGGGATGCTGCCTGGAACAAGAGAAGCAAAAGACTTGATTAACCACTTTTTCAGTCTGTCCATGTATTCAGTTGTTTCTGTGGGTCTTATAGGTCCTTCTACAATTCAGTTATAAATATCTTAAATGTGCGGATTTCTCCAATTTCTCTCTGGATGTTAACCCATATTTTTGTTCATCACAGAAAGGCTTAGAACCATAGAAAGTCTTGGGCTGGAAGTGACCTTAAAGATCATCTAGTTTCAACCCCCCACCTTGTTTTAAGATCTGTTTGGTGCCCAGAATTCCTTGTCATTTCTCCAGTGAACTCTCTCAGCAATGGAAAATATTTCTGCTCTAACAGGAAATATTCCCTTTCCTCCAGGGTTGGATCACTTCCCTTAAACAAATCATACTAGAGCATCATCAGTGATCAGGACCTGGCTCTCACTATGGCAATTCGTATAAAGCCAAACATTTCCCTTTCACACCGACACCTTTTTATAGAGTCCTAGAAAAAGAAAAGAAAAATAATCATAATGGTGATACAAATGTGAATATATGCTTTGGAAAGGCCCGTTGGCACTGTCAGAATGTTAGGGTAAGTAAAACACTAGCCAATAAAATTTTCAGATAGTTTGGCCCTTGCCATTTATGTCTGAAACCCACATCAGAAGTCCAGAAACAAAATTAGCAAGAAACCAATAGGATCAGAATAATTAAGGCATGAAGGAACTTTCTAGGGTTCTGAAGTCAAATTATTGGGAACTATGTGCTGAACATCTTTTTTTTTTTTTTCGGTTTCTGTTCATTTTATCCCTGAGTTTTATGTTTGCACTTATTTAAGCTGTCTAGGAAAAGAGACTGTACATAAAAGATGATTAGTTTTTAAAGCACTCCAGGGTTGGTTTCAGCGAGAGTTCTCTGTTTTGTTTTGTTTAACTTTTTGGTGGGGTTTTTGGGTTTTTTTCCTCCCTTAGATAGAAGACATAAAATGTAGCTCTTAAATAGATGATTGCTGAGAATAAAATTACCAAAGATTTCTTTTTAGAAAAGAAGGCAAAATAAGGAAAGAACAAGAAAAAATAATCTGTGTCATATAGCAGTCAAAAAATGATGCTGAAATACTGGGCCAAATTCTCAATGGGTAAAAATCAATATATCTCTGCTGAAGTCCATGAAACAACATCACTTTGCACAAGCTGAGGGTCTGATAGCTACACATACATTTTATCTATCTGTATGCAGCATTATAGAAAAAAAAAGGAAAGAAAAGAAAAGATAAAAGAGTTCTTGAAAGTGAATGAAGTTGATTCTAAAAAAAAAAAAAAGGTTTTAGATGTTGAATATTTAATTCACCGATAAAAGGACCTTGATTTCCTGCATACAGCCACCACAAATAAAAAAAGGAAAAAAAAGAAAAAAAGAAAAGAAAGCCACATCTTAAAAGGGAAGCAATGAGCAGAAACTGACCTTTCTGTGAGCAAGCAGATGAGAGAAGGTATTTGGTTAATCCCATCTGTCGCTGATTGGTCAGACAGAACCGTGTTGAAAATGTCTCCATCTGGGCTAATCTGCTCTCAGTTGGATGAGCTGAGGCCTTCAGAGTTAACCTGACATTTAACAATAATTACCCTTTCGGATGACCCCGGCCCAATCTCCTGCTCTCTTAGAAATCTCTCTTTTTTTGTGTGTGCTCCCAAACCCCTTGACTCCCGTGTTAGAGATAGCTGAAAAGCGATGATACGATAATGAGAGATGCTGTACAAACACGCGCACACACGTGCACGCACACGCACGGCTACGCGTGCCAGCCCACATCTGGATGTGCCCTGTGTCCCAATCACTCCTGCATTGTTTATCAGATTCCTGTGGCATATAGGAGGGGAGATACGTTAAAAATCAAGGGGAGATAATTTCCCAAATTAAAAAGTAGTCATGCTCGCTTGCTAACCTTTGTGTGGAAGCTCTAAGTTTCTTTCTGGCAGTTGGAAGTCTCTTATCTGTGGTGAGGAGAAATGGTGCATGGAAATAGGTTCAGATAGAAAAGCAGAGTTCAGAGGTCATGAAGGCTAACTGTAGATGAAATGTGGCTATTTCTTTTTACCTGAGGCTGGCTTCATCTTTCCTCTGAAAGGTCATTGCGATAAAACAAAAACACATCTCAGGAGAGGAATAATTTATCTCTGGTCAGGTTCTCCCTTCCATTCTGGTACTTTATTTATTTTTCTCATCTTTGGACCATGTTTCTCCCAGAGTCACCTCCTTCCAAGCAGTCTCCTTCCACTGAAGTCCAATGCTGAGTTTTGAGTGCTGGTAGAAGTTTGGTCTCGTTATACTTATTCTCTCTGCTTTTACTTGGAAATCACGTCCAGAGACTTGGATGATTCCCCAAATCATTTTAATCTGTTGGTGATGAGCTGAAAAGTTTGAGAAAATAGCTGTACTAATGGAAAAAGAACAAGGACAAGTCTATATGATAGGAAGCTCATTTCCAGGGCCTGATTTATTTCATATCTCCACTCTGACCATACATAAATCTTGTCTCTACCTCAGTTTCTTTATTTGTCCAACTAAAATTATAATAGTCATTTCACAAAAGTGCTATGAGATTAAATTTAAATCACCTTGAAATTTTTAAATAGAAGACAATTAAGAAGAACTATATATTTATACATGGTATATCCTGTTACATCTTGGGTTGGATCCAATAACCAGCCTTAATTACAGTAATTATGCCTCTGGTCACAGCTAGAAGCTAGGAGTGAAGAAATCAGGGGAAATGTTTAATCAATACCCTAAGCAAAACTTCTTTGTAAAAGTCTTATATTTTCCATTTATAAAGAGTTTGAGAACTGGAAATTCAGAAATGGAGAGCTAGAAATTCAGGTCCAAGTTTATGTCTTGACTTTGGACCAACAAACAGCAGTTGCATTTGCAATTGGTATTATAGGCAAGGATATTTCCAGTTATTCACTGTATAGTTCTTTGCTTAAAGTCCATGTCTTATGAGGTTGAAGTCAACAGTATTTATGGGCAAAATTCCTTTGACTGCAAAACTGCTGGGAATTACTTGACCTGGATTTGTAATCCAATTCTTAATATTTTCATGATCCAAGCAAACAGTGCATTTCACTGAACAATGTTCAAATAGTCATCACTTGGCAAAATCTCTGCTTATGCTTTCGCCAGCCAAACAAACGATGGCTGTTTACTTACCCCTCACCCTATGGTGACTGTGGTGACATATGGAGGAGCTCAAATTCAATCTGAGATTTTAGCAATTTCTCCATGTGATAGTTCCACTATTTTTCTGAGTCTCCAGATTAATTTAGGTGTGACATCATCTTTGTTGTTTTTCAACTTTGTTGCAGCCTGTTGCCTTTCCACAGGTATTCAGAAGGATAAGTAGAGTGGAATTCTTCCCTTGTGAGTAACTCATCAAGAAGAGCAATTTGCATTCTATTTTGCCCTGTTTCAAAGTTAACCTGTGTCCCAGACAGTTTTCCCCTGAAATCAGAGATAGCTTTTCCCTGCATATGTGATAAAATAACTCCTTCAGTGGAGCTCTGATCACTCTCTTAGCCCTTCATGTACTTATTTAGATAAAAATGTGTTTAATTCTGGGATCAAAAGATCAAAATTTTTCAATATTGGAAGAGTCTCTATAAAAACAAATTAAAAAAAAATCCTGCAATTCTTCTAGGTTAAGATGCCGTTTACTACAGCAGCCTGGACCACAAACTTTCTAGGTCTCCATAAGAAAGGGTGAAAGCTTTTTAAAATCTTTCTATGTTTCTTCCTGGTTGCATTTGCTGCTGATTTTATGCCCTTTGACATGTTCAGGTGGGACATTGGCTGCAGCCTTGGCCTTCACACTGTTATATCCAAGGTGGATTTCTATGGAAGAGATAGTGTTTGAGGTGGGAGGTATGAAACAAGCTGACACATGGGCATCCACTCACCTGTATATCTGATGATTTGCTCTACAAAGTAGTTAAGAGTAATATCTGATTAATGTTTCTTATGCTCAGGACCAACATTCAGTTAATCCCATGGTGGATTATCAGAAAGCTAAAATGCTGAGCTCTTGGTTAACTGCACATGCATATGAGAAGAAGCTTGATTTGTTTCCCCAGGCTGAAAAAGCAACTAACTATTTCATTATTGTTGAAATTGATATTGATATTGATTATAGGATGATTAAGAGATGCCAAAGTTTTTCCTAAGTGATGAGAAAGTATGCAACTTAATTTTCCACTAGATGCTATTCATCTGTCAAGAAAAGCAGTCCACGGTGTGCTTAAACTATAGTAAATTGTTGTTAAGTGGTCTCATCCATATCTGATCAAACAGCTCTTCCCCTTATAGAAAATAGCAAACATTCTTCAAGAATTAGGGTTTGGTGAGACCAGTCTCAGCACCACAAAATCTTGTTTAAGGTATGTCCGTTTGGATTCCTATGGTTTATATACCTGCTCTTTAGGCTGTCTTTGGAAGATGTTATTAATTATTACACAGTAAAAAAAAAACCTCACTCAGGGGCATTTGGACACTGAATACACAAGTAGTTTCTCTTCCTTATTCATATTAGCCAAAGCTTTATGCCCTGAATAAAATAATGAAGGGAAGGAGCTGAGTAAGTTTTGATCCATCTAAGAAAGAAGAACGCAATTTAGCCCTTTGAACTTCAAGGACAAATTTGTCTGCCTTATTCTCAGTGAGTGACACAGTTTGGAAGGTACTCTCAGCTGTACCAGGGAAGCTGCTAACCCAGCAAGGGTGCTGAGGTGTTATCCAGATCAAACATGCAATACTCATTCCTTATAGCAACAGAAGCTCATCAGGGTTTATTTTAGTTAGGTCATGTCAGTGTTGGCTTTTATTGATTCACATGATTCTCACATCTGAAATAGAACCATAATATCAGCGATATGTACTACTGGATTAAGTGTTTACCTCTTTGTTGTACAGGAGCTATATCCCTTGACAGTGTAATTGAACCAATGTTTTGCTTCAGCTGATTTCCATCCACAAACTGTTTTGGAGTTCAGAGAAGAGATCACCTTAAACCATTGAATTCTCCACTTTCACAGTCAATTAGTGATGGTTGCCAATATGGAGGAGGGCAAGGGATATGGGCTGCCCTTGAGAAAATGTCATACTATGCTGATGTCATAAAATAATAATACTACATACTAGGCGTCATTACTTTTGCTAGTACATAAAGGCAGCCAAGCACCAGAGCTACTTGGCTGTACTCTTTACACAGGCTGGGTCAGGTAAAACTGTGCTGCTGGAAATGCAAGTGGAACAGGCTGTGCCATTTGGACAAACCGAAATTTAATACCGCAAGGTTAGAGTTTACATCACTGGTCTTCTTATTATCCAGTCCCAATTCTCACCCTGTGTAAATTGGCCGAACTTTGAAATCAAGAGCCATGTGGGCACATGGTGTTTTCTCATTTTATGCCCTAGGAGAATTTGGCCAACCATTCCTCTGCATGTCATTCAAATGTGGATATATATACACCTATTAATGGCCTATTGAGTTACTCTGAGCCTTGTAATAGCCTCTGTATTTACAGACTCTTAGGAAAACATGCCTGATGATCATGCAGACAACAATTAAGCCAAATAATACTCAGGCAGACGGAACCATGAATATAAAATTCTCCATACAGAATTTTCTAGGCAGGATAAAACACATGAACTACTGGCTGGCCCTTGCCTCTGTGCTACTTTTTTTCTGTAACATGATCAAACCAACTAGCTCGATCACACTCCGACACCTATCAAGCTGCAAAGGGGAAATACATATTTTTGGTAAAGGCAAAGAACTGCCTGTACCCAGACAGATGGTAAACGTGTATCAGTTTCCTCCCTCTCCTCCTTAGTTTTTTTTTTTTTTTCCTTTTGGTTGAAGTCACCCAGACCTTGTCTTTTCAGTAATGTCATAATCAGCAAGCTGAAGGCAAGCCTGATGATAATTGTTCTTTATGTTGCTCTCTGTTTAGTATCTGATTCAATACATCTGTGTGGACACCATTCCATCACCTTCTTAGTAACAGAGGTGAAAAAAATCAATGGCAATCAGATTACCTTTTTAACAGAAAGGCTAAAGGGCCAGTGTGTTAAGTTCACAGTGCATCACCTTTCATTTAAAACATCTCACTTCTGGGGGTTCTGTTTTATTTTTTTATTATTTACCCTTTATTATTATTTATAGCACTGAGGGTTCCTCTGTATGACTTGATATAATTGCATCAGTCTCCCCCTCAGTTAGACTAGACAGCTGTGACATCTTTTCTGCAGGGTGCAATGTTAGTTTTGATGAGGCAACTCTGTCTGCAAGTCCTTGTTTTACATGTGCTTCATAACAAAATCCAGGAAAGTCTGAATATCTTGTATAATTGTGTGTTGGGATTTTTACTGTTCATGCTCTCCTTTCTCCCTTATCCGCTGGGATAGACTTGAAGGAGTAGTGTGACTTATAAGGTGTGTGGTGTAGAATGACTACAGCACCAGCTGATTTTGAAGAAAATTAGGGATTTTTAGCAATCAGGAAAAACAAAATCGATAAAAAGTAATTGCAGGATATTGTGTTAGTGGCCTGTGATTCCCTGAGCACCCTAGTTTTAGGATTCAGGATATGACAGCAATGTGGACTAATGAATCACTCTGATTGTAGTTCACAAGCCTGCTGAGTCCCTTTTAAATTACTAAAAAGATTTATTAGAACCTTTCTTCTGACCAGATATAGTTTGCACGATTACCTTATGCTTTCCTATATACCTCAGCGGTGTTCCCTTCTGCACCTTCAAGTCCTTTTTTTACTGGTTCCAGTAAATATGGGTGAGTTCTGTATCTGAATCAGTCATTTCTCTGCCACAGGTAAAAAAACTCCCATGTATTTGCTGAAGACTGGCTGCTTAAAACTGTTGCAATCCTTTTTGAGAAATATAGTGCACAAACTTTAATAATCAGGCTGGAATATCACAATTTGCTATCATAAATATGAATGAGCAGGGAGTGTCTCTCACAGAGAGCTTGTCATCTTTATAACTATTACATGAGCCGTTCTCATCAACCAAGGGACAGTTTAGAGCAAGTTGCCATTAGGATTTTTAATGATACTGACTTTTCTGTAGTTTGAATAACAAAACAAGAGGTTTTTATACATTATTTCATCTTTCTTCCAAAGCCAAAGATGTGCTTAGGCAGGTACTTTGTGTACATCAGCTGACAAAGAGTAATGTCCAGCAAATCCCTGAGGGAAAACAACAGACAGGATAAAAAGAAGTGCATGACTGATTCAATTCAACAGGACCTTTATTTTTCATTCCTTGGAAAACGTTATTCAAGTATCTTTAACTGAATTCTAGGTTGAATTGCAGGTAACTGTTAGAGACCTCTTTATCATGGATTCCTATAGCTAAAGTAATGGCAATTAATTAAGAGTTGCAGAAGTTAGAAATTATTTAAGTAGTAGAATAAAATTACTTTAAGAGATGGTAAATTTCTTATGTGTTTTTCTCCTCCTTCATTTGGGTTATGGCTGTCAAAAGTATGATTTTGACAATGAATTAAAGGCAATCACATATCTAACAGCTTGCACTCAAAATCCAATCCTTTATCTTTAAGGAAAGACACAAAAGGAGAATAATTCAAAACTAGGTGGGATGAAATGTTTGTTTCTGCAAGTTTTGCAGGTTGTGTAAGTCTGTAAACTATATAGAAGACCATTCAGCAACTCGATAGATACCAAAAATAGTAGGGGAAATATGGATTAATCAGACATTCAGAAGTCATGAGTGACTCGAAACTGAGTGCAGGCAAACATGTCCCCTCCATGATCCCAAGACAGTAGCGTTTATTGGGTCCCAGCTCCAATTTCCCTCCTATTTTTCCAGTTGTGAATTTTGAAGACCGGAGATATGTTCCGTACCAGAGACAAACATGCTGCATCAAGGTCATGAGGAGACACAACTTTAATCTGCCAAAGAACATGTACCCAGACAGCTTCAGTGCTCAACTCCTCAAGCAGACAGCAGAGAATTTACAACCTCAGCCTGCTCCAACCTCTCCATAATTATATATGCAACCTTACACCCCTGGTAATTATCAGGCAGGCAAGAAGTTACCCTCTGGCCCCACATAAGGTGGTCTATTTTTCACCTGAAGTTTTCAAGTGGAAAACACCCCTTGGTGGGATTTCAGGTTGTGCCACTGCATAAGCCCCGTGTCTGGTTTAAATGTAGCACAAGGAAAACAGGAGACGGAAGACAATAAGAGGAAATATAAGTCAAAGAAGGAAAGGGTCTGATCCTGTAAAGAAGGATCCATGTGACTACACAGAGTTGCTGGTGCTGTGTAGGGTCAGGATCTCTCTTGGGTGAATGGGAGGAATGGTGATCATCTGCAGTGTAAACCAGAATAACTCCTCACAAAATTCTTAGCACATTACATGGTACTTTTGCAACTGATATAAAATTTCACACCTGGGGCACCCATCATCCAGCACTGAAAGACAAGAGCAAGGTGTTTAAGGCAGATCTATAGAAGGTGCAATATCTAACCTTACACATTTTCTCTGCTCAGTTCATAGAAGAAGCTGCTTTGTGAAAGACAGGTCACTTTGGGGACCCTGTGGAGAAACACAGAGTGAATAAACTGTGTCCTTACCCTTCCACAACACAATCTTTTGGGGGCAGAGTTGGTTTCTCTATCAATGAAGCTTTGAAACAAGCTCAGAATTTATAAAGTGCACTGATGGAGAAAGCGGCACTGTCCAAAGGAGTCTGAGTTTCTGGCTCAGGCAATCAGACCCTCCAGAGGCCCTAAATGCCTTGTACCAAAAGTCTGGAACAAAAGGACACATTTCTGTGTGAAATCTGTCTCTTCCCACACTTCATGCTTGCTAAGATGCAGCCATACAACAGAGAAGTGAAAAATGTGTGTATTTTACTAGTTACATAAATGACACCAACCTGGGGGAATTTGCAGGTGTGGGAAACTCAGCTCACAAGTTCTGATTACAGCAGGTGAGATATATGGAGGGCTGAAGGAATTGGTAGCTCTTTCTCTCCCCAACTTTCTTATGTAGTGCCTTTGGCCAGGGAGCTGGAAGCAAAGACTCTTACAGTGAAAATAAAATAGAAAAGTTTCTGTGATTGTGAAGTTAAAGCGGGATGGGGATTAGCTCAATAGGTTTACATTTTCTCCAGGAAATCAGCTCTTACCAGAGGAGAATCTGGCTTGGGACTTGGGTCTCCAAGCAGGATGCTAGCCTGAACTGTACGCCTGCCCTCAGTGGGGCTGTTCAGTGGGGAGGGAGAGGGCTTGGTGCTCTCTATGAAAGTCTGTGTGCCAGTACCACATGAGAATTATATTTATATCTCTTGCTGGCTGAGTCAGAATTGAACGTGCTCAGGAGATTGTTCTTGGTGCTCCTGGGCTGGAGAGGGCTGTTGGAGCTGAGGACTGTAGGGTGCTCCTGTATGTGTCTAGACCTGGAGGAGCAGAGGGCCTGGATACCCCTGTCATGGCCATAGCTGCCTCCAGCCTTGGTGCCCAGCTGAGTTCTGTCCTCACTTACACAACAACAGTTTTGATTTTTGACCAAAAATTTAATTTATTATTAGGGCCATATGTTTCTCATAACTATGGCTTTTGCCAGAACCAATGAGCATTGGGGGCTTTTTGTTGACAATAATGGAAAATTCTCATTGAGAAAGGTTCCCTTATGCTCTGCCATTGACTTAGCTCCATATATCTTCAAGGGTGTGGAGAGGGTGGGTTTTAAATATTTTTAAACAATTCATTTAAAAAGCTTTTTCTTCACTTAACTTTTCTCATTACAACTTGATATTACGTTAAATAGTTTCATGAAACATTCTTCTTCAAATTAAAATTAATGTGTTTCCATTTTTATAACCAAGTTACAAATCTTTATATTTTTGGAGCTGAGAATATGCCAAAACATATGTACTTAAAAAAAAAAAAAACAAACCCACAAGCCAAAGTTAAAAACAGAAATGGATTGGGGTATTTTATATCTGAACTGTAACACAAATTCAAAGATTTTGCAGGCTAAAGTGTAAAAATTGCTGTGTCTGATTCAACCAGAGATCTCTGCTGGGAAGAAAGAGGAAGAAAAATTATGAGTTTTAAACTTTTACTCCAGTAAAGGGAGATTTTTTTTCTGTGGCATTTCAGTAGTCAGTGATGATGTGCAGAGCAGAAAGGACTCCAGTTGTTTCTTTTGTACATTTGGTGCACTAGATGGTTAACTAGGAGAAGAGTAGAAGATGCATTATGGCAAAAAAGAAGATAGAAGCTACTCTTAATCACTTTTCTGATCTCAGGGGCACATCAATAACTATTTCAAACCTTGCTTCATATTTTAACCTGGGTATTATGTGTTTCAAACTGGGGTAGGATGTCACTAAAGGTAATGAGAGCTCCATGGTGTGATGTGAGCCAGGGTCCCACAAAAGCCTAATGACACCAGATTTAATTGGAAGGTTTAGTTGGTGGACCAATAAAATCCCCAAAACCAAAAGTAGCAATATGGGGGCTGAGGTTCTGCCCACAAGTAATTGCTTCATGGTGTAAAGCACTGCAGAGAAAAGCCAAAGTCATATTTTTGCCATTAGAGCAGGCAGAAATCTGTTCACTTGCTTTCTTGTTTTGCTATTCTATGCATTTAAGAGATTAGATTAATAACAGGCTAAGTTGGCTATGTGGTGGCTGAGCTAATCTTTAAATATGTTACGACAGAGTAGGCCTGCATCTTAATGTGAGTTTTGTCTTATGTGATGGAAATGTTCACAAAGTCTGGAAAGCCACCAAACCAGCACTGGGATTTATTCAATCTCAAAAATGTGATGCTCTCCCACCTCCTTGTAAGGGTTATAGTATACTTGTATTTTGATTATAGTACTTTTCAACAGGTACCTTTGCTGCAGATAAAGGGGCTCCACATCACATAGTTTGACAAAAATGTGATCCTCAAATGTTGTGCCTTGGCCACGCTTGGCTTGCCACTCTTTCAGACACCAGGTGCCCTTGGAGGATATCTGCTATCTTTATCAAAGAGGATGCTTTCTTTGGGTTGGGGGATTGTCTGCCCACACCTTCTGACACAGAGAGCCAGGCACACTGATTTGTCTGGCTGGTGACCAAAGAGCAGCTTTAGGGTAGATCCATGCAAACTTTGCAGCCTATTGCTTATGTTTCCTATGCATTCTGTTTATAAAGTAGTTGTAAAAAACACCTTCCTCTGTACTTGTGCCATTTGTTGTGTCTGCATATCGACTTTGCCTTTTTCCTCTTCCCTCAGCTCATTTCAGGGGTGGGGGCACAGGGGGAATCCCTAAATTATGTAAAAAGTATTCTAACAAGATGTAGTGTGGGAATTCATTTGAGATAATTTAATGAAAGGTCTCATGAAGTGCATGTCTTTGAGGACCTGTTTAACTTACCCATTAGCTTGTTGTTGCCATGTTTTTTAGTGGAAAATTTTTCTTCAGTGGTAAAAGATGATGTTTTTACTCAGCAGATGTATAAAAAAAATAATTATTTGTATCAACCCTAAATTTTTCTTTTTTTATCATTATACAGTATATATGGGCCCATTGCTACCTCCTCTGAGGAAGAAAACATATTTATGAAAGCACCTAAGGTGTCAGCTTCTTCCTGTGTTGGTGACAAAGCAGAAAATTTCAGCCTAGTGACAATGACTGAAAAAAATCCAGGTAGGTTGTGAAGATGAACACCTTAAGCTTGCACAAGTGTGGATCTCTTGCAGAATACCTGACAGCAACCAGGAAGGCTCACATGAACACCATGACAGCGCCTGCTCCCTGGGCTCAAGAGCTCTCTCAAAGGCTCAGTGCTGTGCTGAACAGCTCAGTATGTGAGAAGAATGTTATTTCAGCTCTGAAAATCCAGCTGTTATATTTGTTTACACTTTTGACTATATGTAAGTTCCCTAACTACCCCTGTGTGTGTGCGTGTGAGTGAGGCTGCCATATTGCACAATGTGTTATCATGATAGGTCAGATTAGAGCTACATTGCCAATCCTATTCCAATAAGAGAGCTGGCATGAAGAAAAGATGACTGAATTAGTGGCCAATTGGGACATTTTCTGACCTACTCTTTAGGAACCAAGTCCTCTGAACTTTCCCATTATCCTTCGGCTTCATCCTTTTAATAGGGACCAAATCTCCATTAACAGTTGAACACCGACAATAAGTGCCATCAGGAAAAGGAAATTCAATTTTAGTGGGGGATGACAGCCTTACCTTTTCGCGCTTAATTGGCCGTATTGTCTCCAAAAGTTAATTGGTTACTTAGTCCAGGTAGTTAGTAAAATGTTTAGCTGCGTCAAAAAGCCCAGGCTCCTACTGTTAATGGGGCATGAAATGGAATGTTTGATACTGCAAATAAAATCAGTGATATTCAAGGATGTTATGGTAGGTAATGCGTTGAAACTGCCATTTAATGGGTCCTGGAAGATTAGGGTAGTGTCAGCTGGAACCGCCCGGTCTCTTTTCTGACATTGTTAGTTGCCTCTTCATTTACTTAACGGCTGTCTGCACTGATTACATAGGCATAAAACTCCCTACAAAAAAACAACAGAGACACGCTCTATTAGCAGTCCAATTAGAACTATTTGCATATTACAGTTCATTTCTGCTTAAGTGAATCCCTAATACAACTTTAGGAAAAAAATTCTATTGTCATTTGAAAAAAAAAGACAAGAAAAGAAAGGAAAAGCCTTAAAGGTGATCTCTTCTCTACCTCTTCTTTCTCTCTGGGTAGATTTAGTAAAGGTCCATAAAAAATAAGAGGTGGTGGAGCAGTCCAAATGTAAGTGATTTCTGTTGCAACCTTATATGATGATGATGACTTTTAAAAAATATCAGGAAATTCATGCCAACTTTTTTATATGGCCATCGTGGAGTTTTTTCTTAGATTCCTTTCCAACATGTTTTTATTTTTAAAGTTTTCTTTAGAATATCCAAAAGTAAATGTTAGATCAACCTTCACCTTGGGTTTCTTGAGCTAAATAGGTAATGTGTCTGAGAATGGATCTCAAGAGGAACACACTTGATGCTGTGCAGATCACCTACCCTATTAGCAAATGGTGGTAAATGATTCCTCCCCTTCTCCCAGCCCTCTCCCACACCCTTAGAGGCTGGAGTAATAGGGAGGGAATGGAGCTTTCTGCTCCTCTTGAAAATACTTTTGTCCAAACTTTAAATCATTGTCAAATGGAATAGAATAGATGCCTTGGGACTGAACTGGGGCAGGTAAGAACAAATGCCTCCAAATTATCAGAACTTCAGAGGAGTGATCTCTTGCAAGAAACGTGTGAGACGTGGAGTGACCTAATTGCGGCCTTCCAGTAACTGAAGGGAGCTTACAGGGAGAGAGACACTTTACAAGGGCATGTAGTGACAGGGCAAGGGGAAACGGCTTCAAACTGACAGAGAGTAGGTTTAGACTGGATATTAGGAAGCAATTCTTTATTCTGAGGGCGGTGAGGCATTGGAACAGGGAAAGTTCAGAGAAGCTGTGATTGCCCCATCCCTGGAAGTGCCCAAGGCCAGGTTGGATGGGGCTTGAAGCAACCTGATCTAGTGGAAGGTGTCCCTGCCTATGGCAGAGGGTTGAAGCTAGATGAACTTTAAGGTTCCATCCAACCCAAACCCTTCATGATTCTATGAAGTAAGAGAAGCTGGAAGTGGTGGTAGGTGTTTGCTGGAGGCCTCTTTATACCCATCTGTAGAAAGGAAAGACTATCCATATGGCCAAGTCACCATGGGACTTTTGTTTAAGTGAGAGCTGTGCTTTGAGATCTGCAGCTGCAACAGCAACAACTGTGCCCAAAAATACAGCAAGTGAGCTGATCGTTATTGAGGCAGAGCCCTGTAAGACTCTAAGGTGAAAGCTTCTTTAAAACAATAGCAATTTTACTAGGAATAACCAAAGGAAATAATTTCTATTCTTCCTGTTACTTTCCTGTTGTCTGCTGAGCCTGTTGTATTTAAAGGCCTCTTTTTAAGATGGTAATTACAATTTGTACACATACTTGCTCACAAGGTCGGTAGGCTGTTTCTCTTGTGAAATAAAAATCCTGATTTTTTTTCATGTCTTTTGTTAGCATGTTTCCTGGGGGCCCACTCTCACGAAAACCTGGGGGCTGACAACCAGCAAAAAGCTTCTTACCTGCCTCTTGGTTGGCCGGGATATATCTCCAAGGGTCTCCAAGCTGGCCTGGCTGGGTGGAAAAGCTGAGTTGGTTGATTGGTACTTGGATTAGAGGCACCTACAGGAGCCCAGGGGAGATCTTTGATGTTCAAATGCTAATGTAAATACCGACAGAGTTATTTCCAAAGCTCGCACAGTTCAATTCCTTTTTACATGCAGACCTAATTTCACAGGTCAGCCAACCCACCTCCACTATTATCTGGATTTAGCGATTAATAGAGGATTTCAGTAGTTGACTGTGACAAATAGTGACTAGGCGGGGGTGGGGGGGGGAACTGTTTTAAAACAGGGAGGGTTTCTAACAGGTCCTTCTCCCCAAATCCATTCTTTTTAGGCTGACATAAAAACAACTGCAAACAAACCCAGAACCAAGAAATTCTCTCAATGCAAAGACTGAAATTCTCTATTTCTCTCTCCTTCCACCCCTGCCTTGCCCATGAGAGGAGTCACAGTGTGCAATATGTATTGCTTTTATGCCCTGTTGGGTCCTTTGTATCCAGCCTCCTGCTTTATATCTAACACTCATTCACACTTACCAGAGATGAGTATTGTCAGACAAAACTCTGGCACTCAAACTCTTGCTGCCTCCCAGGGCTGCCCAGCCCCAAAGGGCATAGCCACGGGGGCACTGGCCCTCTGCCCCTGCAAATACTCTGTTCTCCCTGCCAAGAAAATAACTTTCTGGAAAAGGACTGCCTGCTAATAAAATGGACCTAAGCAAGTAAGCAGTGATTAAGGATTGGGCAGTGCTTGCTGCTGTTGTTACTTGAATGTGTGTTTTTCTCTCTGGCATTAAAAAAAAAAAAAAACAAAACCAAAAAAACCTCCAAGTTATTTTAAGGAGTAGTTTCTTGAACATGAGATGAATGAAAGAGAAAAGCAATACTCGGAAAATATTCATTTTCTTCCTTATATATATAAAAAAAGAATGGCAACCAGAATTGCCTTTTTAAATAAAACATCAACCCAGGAATGCAAACTCTATACTCTGTTTATATTCAACCTCTACTCTGTCTTTTTTTTTTTTTTTCCTCTGGTTCAATGTCATGCCTAGTGGAATAGCAATTCACAGAAAACATGGGATAAATCATTAGTTCCAGTTTATTCTACTTTTATTTACAACAAGAATTTCTTTACCGCTGAACGGAATTGATTGCTGGTGAGGGACTATTTGATTATTAGTGTGGGACTACTTCAGCACTGTGGTAGTCAGTGAGGGAAGGTGGCTTTTTTGGGTGCAGAGAGATTGTGTAAAAGCTTGATCTGTGGTGTGGGAACACGTCCATCTTTCTGCAGATAACTTTAGATTCTGGAAACCTTTATACCTTTAATTTCCATTAATTAATGTTAATTAGCAGAGGGTTTCTTCATTTAAAAACAAAAAAAACCTCTTAGATTATTAGTTATTTGCAAACAAAATCTACTCACTTATTTGTTAATCATAGTGGTGATTTTATTTTGCTTCTCTGTGAGTGAGAGGAGGGAGTCAGGTTGCCACTTGCACTTTGCATTTATGATTAGATTTCCTTACTGATCCTCCTGGGATTTCCAGTACTGAAACAGGAGAGATTTATTTACTTTTATTTGTGTGTTTTGTTTATTGGCTGCCTTTTTTTTTTTTTAACAGGACTATTCTAAAAAAATCCCTAAAAAGTTTTGCCCTCAAAAAATCTGCCAGAGACTTTCAAAATAAAAAAGTTACTTTTTGTTACCACTTAGAAATTTGCATCACAAACTCTGGTGAACTTTAGCTGCACGCTGATGACCCATGCCAAGAAACTTGCCTTGTAAAGGGAATACACAGGCTGAGAATCTCCAGGGTCAGCTGGAGCCGGGAAATGCAGTGTCACAAGAAAAACAATTTGCATGAGTCCTGCGAAAATAAATGGGCGTATTGACAGCTCTGGGCCCAAGTCAAAATCTGAGGGTGTGTCATTCTATTCTGGTTTCATGCCTGTCTTTTAGGGAAAATCAGAGCTGTTTTGTTATGTTGTTTGTGTAACCAAGAGCCATCTTTCTCCAGTCTTGGTTTGCCTCTGTGAGACTGGACTCCTACTCTGGAGCCCTGGCTCTGAGCACCCTTGTCCTGACCTGGCGTTCAGCAGCAGGATCACATTACTAATGAGCGAATGTTTGAGCTCAATTAAAATAAATACATTTTACAAAACTCAGCCTAGTTTCAAATATTCAGGCAGCTGTCTCTGCCAGTCACCTGCCAGTTTATTGCTTCAATTCCTTTCCTCTAACTTAAAATCCTCTTAACCCCTGCTCAGGAACAAATGACTTTTGTTGTTCCTTTTTGTTTACTGCTTTGGCTGTACACACAACGGTTCTTGGAAACCTCTTCTTTCCCAAGTATGGTTCTTTGGCACATGAAATAATTTGGCTTTTAAAAAAAACAACCTCCTTGCAACATTTCCAGTATTCTGTCCCACTGGAAGGAGAAAAAAAAAAAAAAAAGAAACAAGGGAAGACTGAATTCCTCACTTGTTGAAAAACTGGCAGAAAAAATCTGTTCATTAAAGAGAACAGAGAGTTAAGGAAAAAATGGCATTTCAGATTTTAAATATTGGGGTATATCTTTCAAGATGTTTTGCAGTATTTTTGAGGAGGAGGAGGAAAAAACATTTCTCTTATTTTATTTCTTTTTCCTTTTTGCCCTTTCTTCTGTTTAGTGATGGAAGTTTCCATATTGACAACATTGCTGTACATCCAGCCTTGTGACCACAGCACATTCCTTACTTCCACAGCTCTTTTCTCCTGTAGTAACTTCAGTTCCATTTCTGCTGAATGAGTTGTTCTAATATATGTATGTGTGTCTGCTCATATAAATAAATACATTCCCTGCCCTCTGTAATTGCATCAGTAGCTTCCAAACTTGTTGAAACACAGGCTCGGTGTTAGCTTCCTGAATTGACTGTGGACAACTGTGTTTTCATGAGCCATCCTAAATCTTTATAATCAAACTGGTGGTGGACACAATGCTGCCATTGACCACGCTGAGCACTCACTGAACTTTACAGACCACTTGAATACACCTTCCAGCCATGTTTCTCTGGTTCTGCCTTTTTAAGTCACAGAGAACTCTTGTGCTTTCTTCAGTTTTGTGATAATTTGTCCATGTTCTATTATTTTATTTTTTTTAGCTCTTCCCTGGGCTCTATCCAGTGCTTCCATGTTTTCCTGTTGATTCAGTGTCCAACACAGGATTGCAGGCACACTTATAACAGAGCCTTGGCAGACAGAGTTTTTAAAACTAATGACAATTTCATGCATATGCATCTGAAGGCATTGCTTGACCCTCAAGGAAGCTTGTGGTTAGACATGGATAGCAAGAATTTGATTACCTGTGTGCACTTTTAATTATATCAAGGTGCATGTAATTTAAACTGAAGCACCTGATTCACCACTCTGTTACCCCATTTCATGCTGCAGTAGTTGAAATGAGCAGGATTGTGCCCTGTTGAAAGTGATGTAGAGAGGTGTACAGATGTTCTCCAGTAAGTTTTGTTAGAGTTCATGAGGGAAAGAATCACACTTCATGGGGAGATTATCTTTCTTTGTAGATGCTCCATACCTGGAAGTGTTCAAGACCAGGCTGGATGTGGTTCTGAGTAACCTGTTCCAATGGGAGGTTTCCTTGCCCATGGCAGGGGGTGGAATGAGACGATCTTTAAGGACCCTTCCAACCCAAACCATTCTGATTCTACGTTTCTGTATACCTAACAAATCCATAGAATGAAAACACACCAACATATGCTATGTTTTCATCATTGATTAACCAGTTGCATGACCTTTTCAGTGCAAGAAATAATTGGCAGTTTTAACTAACAATAAATTGATCCCATTATTCAGTATAGAATATTCCACCGATTTCAAACGGGATGCTTATTAAAAAGGCCAGATACTTTCTGTCAGTGTCACGCACGTGTAAATAAGTAGGTCTGCTATATGGCGTCTATGACAATGGCAGGACAAGTCATAAATACAAACATTCACAGACAGCCAGGTCTCCAAAGCTCCTGTTTGCCAATTACAGTAATGCTGATGACATATCTAGCTTAACGCACACAGCATTAAAATAGTCCCCCCTTTTCTAGGAAAATCTAATTACACCAAGCCCAAGCACTCAATCAAACCTGTTATTCTGTGGCTAAACAGCCCAGTGTTAATGCAATTTGAGGAGATCCAGGCCGTGACTGGGAACGTCATGTATTAACAATATCTAATGGGAGCTCCCGTAGGTAAATGAATATGCTAACAAGCAAGGTCGCTGCTAAATCTAATATCTTTAAGCTGTTTAATTCCAAACAGTCCCTTAATAAATCAATTGACCGGGAGAGCTGATGCCCCTATCAATTATTCAAGAGGGCAAATAAATATTTCAGATGATTTGATAGGAAGGCTAGTGCTGGCCTTATAGAATGCTTTGCATTTCATTAGCCTCTTGCTAAAAGTTTTATAATGTGTGGAACAGTGGTGGTTTTCCCTAATCTTGAACACCTCAAGTGTGGGGAAGAAGAGACTGAGGTATCCTGCTTCAGCCACCTCATCTGCCAGGGACTTGATGACAGCTGAGACAGGAAGAGGTGGGAATAGTGTCAGGCTTCCTAGTAATGACCTCCACCCCAACAAATGACGAGAAGAAAATCAGAACACACTTTGATTTCTGAGCAATCCAAAAGAAAAGTAACCTAAGGAAGCTCGGATTACTGGTTAATACCACGTGCCATGCTGCTTTTTGTAAATGAGAGAAGACATTTGTGTTTGCATTGGATTATTTGTGTGTTTATGTTAACACTGAGCCGTGATTCAGGTTTGCCAAAGGCAATTCCCTTGAAGGAAAAGCAGAGTTATTAAAAGAGGTGCTGCCTGTAATTGATCTGCATTATGTAACTGAAGCTTGCAAAGTGCTTGAGATACTCAAATGGAAGAAGCCAGGAGTGCAAAATATTATTCTATAAGAGCAAAGTATTATCATTGTATCTGAAAAATTGCTGATCACTGAAACATGTGGTTTATTATAAAATCAATAAAGATAAAGTTACAAGAGAAAGGCAGAGAAAATGTACCTGGAGCTGGAGAACAAAGAGGGAAGCCCCTGAGGAAGCTTCTTATTTAAGCATGTGTAAATTTGCTTGCCTCTGTCCAATCCATTTATACCAATAATACAGATTAAAAGTCCATGATTACTTACATAAGCATTTCAGTTTATGAAAAGAAACTGGTGCCATAAAAACATGATCTATTGTTCTACAATACATCTCCGTATGTGGATGTGTATCTCTCTGTGATGACAAGTCAGGGTCTCACTCCTGCTATAGCTCTCCCACCCAATGTGTCTCTTCCACAGAGAGTCCCTGTAGCAAAAGGCTGAAGAAACAAGCTTAGGGTGTAAATGTGTTGGCACCAAAGTCATCAACACTGAGCCTGAAGCCTCCCACTGAGTCTCATCACTATGGAGAACATAAAAAATGAGGTTCTTGGAAAAACAAGCAAGAAGGTCTCTGCCTGGCATGGTGCTCACAAGGGAGCTCAAGCTCTGAAAGTGTCCTGGGTTCATGCTCTGATGAGGAAGGGAACTCAAATCCTGCTTCCTCCAGAATTATAGACTGTATGAAACTCTCTGAAGGGTAGTTTGTAAAGATTTTCTCCCCAGTAATGCAGCATAAGGGATTTTCTACAGTATGAGAGTGAAGAGTTCTGGCTACAAAAGTCCTGTTGGTAGGAAGATTGTTTAAAAATTAGATCTAAGTCAAGTTTTCAAATCATTTTGGACACATAAGAAAACACTACACTTTCACAACTTGACTAGAAAAGCTCTGACACTCCAGACTGGGTCCTCAGCAGAAATAGTCTGATTTACGCCTCCTCTAGAGCAGGCTCTTGGTTTCTTCTGCTTCTTCTCCCTAAATAGCAAGATCCATATAGAAACCACTGAATGAGGATCTTCTATGGCAGCAGTTTTACATTGCAAATTACTCAATGAGGTATGAAAGAGACATCTCAGCTGTGCAAAGTCAAAATTTAAATGTTAGGTTTGGTTTATTTTCGGCCTCATGACTCAATGGGGTAGATCCTCTCTATGACATTGAAAGTAAAATCTGGCCAGGTTAAAATTCAGTTCAGGGATTTTAGCCCCTCATTAAGCAACCTTTTTTTTTAACTCAAAATGCCATGTTATCAAGTGCGTGCTGAAGCTGAGTCTGTGTGCAACAGAAAATTGCATGGCAAAGTGGAACTACCCTGCATATGGAAAATACAAAAGTAGTGTAGGATATTAAGAGACAGTAGAATTATTTATTAAGCATAAAACTTGAATCTTAATTGACTTTTTTCTTTTAACTTCAGTTTCTACTTGTTTTAAAAAAACCCCAAAGTCTTTCAGGAATGAAATCTTTACTCATAGAGAATGTATGACTCCCATAAACACATGTAAGAGTGGGACTATATTCCTGTTTTCAAGACGGAACACTTTTTCAACTTCTTGCAAAAGCTATTTCTGTTAGAGGGGACAACATCCATAGCAATTCATTAGAAAAATAAAGGTAAAGTTATATGGGAAATTGGTGGAAAATAATTTTAAATTTTTTTCATTTTAAAATTTTTCATTAAAATAATAATTCTCAAAACATTTCCTTTAGTTTCAGTTCGTGACAGGCCTTTGAGATCCAGTTATCCTTAGGGACTTCAAGGACAGTGTTGGTGAAGATTTTATGAAAATGTTGATGCAGAAAATTATATGAAATTTTTTGTTATATTGAATTTTGGCCTTCTGGATAAGGGATTGTGGAGTAAGTACATGACAGTCAGGTTTAGTAATTGTTGAAGCCTTCATATTTCTTTTACTCATAATTTCAGATTTCCGTGAAGGACGGGGTCTGTCCTAGTGGGATTCTAGCTATGGAGTAAATATACACAACTACACTGATTTGTCAGCAAAGCTTCTGCTATTAGCAAGAGTTGTTTTGAAAATGTGGTCCCTCACAGAAGTACATGGAGATGTTGTTGACGTCACTTTTGTCCTTTTGTTCCTTTTCTTTAAAAAAAAAAAAAAGGAAAAAAAGAAATATATAGAGAATAATAATGAGAAAATGTTCATCTAACTCATTCACAAGGTTCTACCTGCCATCCCTTATGCTCAATGAGGATGTGAGGGCACTGTTAGGCATATGTGCATGTAAATTACCTCTAACTGCACATCTCTATTATAGGCAATTACACTAATGTGCTAGAATGATACATTTAGTGTCTTCAGAAGATAGAAGCTGGGTGGAGGGCAGACTGATTTGAAGATCAATCTGGATGAAACAAAGAATGGTATTTATTTGGCAGACCACTGGGGAGAGCTGGCTAAAACTGCGGAATGAGATAACATTAGCCATTTGATAAGTGAGGGTTGCAATTTAGGAGTCTTATTTGCTTTTAATTAAAAAAAAAAAAAAGTCTGTGGATTTCTAGGCTAAGATTGGGAACTACTTTACTCTGTATAATAGGTATCTCAAGCAGTATGAATTGACAACCAGGAAACGTGCCAGATATTTGAGTTTGGCCTCCCCAGTCTGTACCTCTATTCAGATGTCAAAATGTGGGTTCCCATGCTCTTACATGCCAGGCAGAGCCTTGTGGTCACTCCCTGTGAGCAAAAAAAAAGTGATGCCAGCATTATCTGTAGGGTTGACAGCAAAACTAGGAAGTATCTCTTTATGGACAAGTGGAATTCAATATATTTGCCTGTCTGACCCCTCACCACCTCACCCCTGAAATGCTCTTTGCTGGACATCTTCTGTTGACTAAAAAGGAAAATACCTAAATTCACAACAGCAACAGGTTTGAAGGCATTTTTTCTATTCTGGATGCTTTACAGCACTGTACAGAATTTAGTTGACTTTATATTAGTGCTTCAGTCTCAAAAAACTTCAAAGTTATGGGAGAAAAGTTCTTGCTGCTATAGCTGCTGGCAAAGAAGCCTTGAGTTTTGAAGGAGAAATGTCTGGGTTAAAACACCAGCTGTTCCCATGACTTTCACATCCACAGAACCACCATGATTATGGGCTGCTTCTGCTACTTGTTCATGTCCTAGCCTTTCTCTTGTTTGCATTTGGGAGGAAACAGGAAAGCTGATGAGGTTATCTGTGGGAGTGACTGACAGGTCAGGTGGCATCACTACTCTATTCAGCCCTGGTGAGACACATCTGGAGTGCTCTGTGCAGTTCTGGGCTCCTCAGGACAAGGGAGACTTGGAGTTCCAGGTCCAGGAGAGACGCTAAGTTGGTCAAGGGTCTGGACAATCTCTCTTATTAGGAAAGCCTGAGGGCTCTGGCCCTATTCAACCTCAGGAAGAGGCGAGTAAGAGGGGACCTCATTAACGTGTGTAAAGATCTAAGGGATGGAAGTCCAGACGATGGAGCCAGGCTCTTCCTGATGGTGCCAACCAATAGAAGAAGAGGAAAGGGGCAGAAACTGATGCACAGGAAGTTCCACTTGAACATGAGCAAGAACTTCTTGACTATGAGTGACAATACACTGGAAGAGATTGCCCAGAGAGGTTGTGAAGTCACCCTCACTGGAATTATTCCAGAACTGTCTGGACACAATCCTGTGCCATGTGCTCTGGGATGACCCTGCTTGAACAGAGAGATGAGACCAGTTTACCTACTGTGGTCCCTTCCAACCTGACCCATTCTGTGACACTGTGATTCTCTAATTTGTTTTATTAAAAACAGTGAGAGATTCCAGGTCCAGAAAATGGGTTCATATAGATGCTTAGGGAATTGAGGGAGAAGCAAAGAGGAAAAGAAAAAAAGCAATCTGGCTGTCTTCTACCTCTGTATTATCACTGGTTTCCATAGTAGCTTAAAGAAATACTGGTTGCTGCAACTTCACATGGGATGGTCTGCAAGTATTGTGATGGTCAGAAGTGATGGTCATTATGATGAGCTGTTTTGATAATAATAAAAACATTTGATAATCATGACTGCTTGGGGGTGACAGATTGAGCACACTTCACTTCAGAGGGACACTGGCCAGAGTGGTGGTATAGGGGCATGTGCACAAGACACAAGATCAAATGGTGGAACAAAATTTTGTGTATTTGTAGGATGTGGGGGAAAAAAGAAAGAGTGGATGGAGGGAAAAGAAGTACAACTCTGCTCCAGAAGTGAACAAGAGGCTAAATATCTATATGCTTTCTGAAGAACTTAGTAATTTTTACACCAGGGGCCTGCTTTTTACAGAGATTTGCTTTGCATGCCACAGGCTACTTTAAGGAGTTTTCTTGTTTCACATTTAGCTGCACCATGAGGAGATTACTTCCTGATGCTTAATAAATACAGAAAAGAGACTTGCAAGGCCACGCATGTGCACACACACATGCATGCAACTGAGATGCCCAGCAGATAAGTGCAGTATTTTTGTTTACAAGGAGATATTACACTGGAAATCCTATTAGCAATCAGACAGTCTGCTGGCTGGATTTAATAAACTTCAACCAAAGGAGTTATTCCAGCTGGCATATTAACCCTCTAAAGGCTTAGTTTTACATTTTAAGTGCTCCCTTAACTTGTGGAGAAAAGGATGCATTCTAGGCACAAGCAAAATTTTGCCAGTTAAAATGTTTAAGATTAAGACAGAAATTCATGGAGACTCCAGATAAGATGATTTTGTTGCACTTACATCTGCAACACAGGGATGCTGATGCATCTTAAATAATGCCTTGTCATCATAAAATCTCCCTCAGCTCTAAACTTAGTCCCATGGAGTTTGGCACTGCAAGAAGGATGGAGGGACACACTCCTTTTCTGGGGAACAAGGCTCTGATTCAGAAAGGGGATATAGGCAGTGAGGCTCCATCCCTTCAGCATCCACCTCTGTAAGACTCACTGCACCATCATAGCTTAAAAAGACAACAAGCAGATGGAGAGCAGGGAAATAGGATGCAACATACACAAATTAAAAAGTCGCAGATGTGGTAGACACGTGTCCTATTAGTTTTGTCTAGAGCTGGTTGAAAAATGCTGGGGAGAAAAATTGAAGTTGTTGCTAAAAAAAAAAAATGGTGTTGAGATATGTAAAGATGTTAACCTTGTTCCAACTTCCCCTTGTGTTATTTCATTCACCTTGAGGCTGAGGATGTACCCAGGTGAAAGTGAGAGGCTGGGGAAAGAAAACACTGTTAAAAGAGCTGGAGTGTTTGAATATATGAATCTCTAATGTATGAGATTTTTAGGTGCCTGGGATGTTTACAGCCTAAAACCTGTTGACTCTTTGTGCTCTCAGGTAATGTTTTTGAAGATCCTGAACCTGTAATCAGACTTGAAATGTTTGGTTTTATTATTTTCTGGGATTCATTAGGCCAACAGACAATTTAGGTTCTGGTTCAGAAAAAGAATATTCAGAATTTTCGTTTGATCAAGTGTTAGCATGGGATCAGGGAATCCTGGAATGACTCTTTTCAGCTCTTATTTGTCACGTATTTTGAACTATTAGCAGTGATTACCACCACAGTTTATGACTCTTTCTCAGCTTATTTAAACTCAGCCCTCTCCTTGTCTGCATTTCTACCTGTATGTCTTTTCCTGAGGATGAATCATTCAGCGCGACCACTCTGATTTCCACTCTCCTTCACTTTCTGTAAGCTGAGTATGTTTGACAAATTTGATCCTTTCTGAAAATACCTGGCTTAGTTTTACAATATTATTTATTTTTATAGCCCAAAGCCCAGCAGGTGAAGAAAAAAATGAAGACAATTTGGTAAATAATGAACACAGAGATGACATATTGTTTTCCTGCAATGAGGTATAAATGCACTTTATTAAGTGACCTTTACTGTAGCGGCTGCCAAGAAATTGGAGATAATAAAGCTCTTACTTGCAGAGGATTTTAGTTGAGAAGGGGTATTCCTTAAAAAAAAAAAGGAACCATTCCTTTATTAAAACCTTGTTGCAGCAACATTAGTATGTTAGTGAGACTGTGTTGTTGTTTTGCCTTTCTTTTAATTAATGTATTCTTGCAAATCCTCTGATTGAATTACTGTTGCAAATGAAAGTTTAATTCCCCACTCTGATACTTTTCTGATTTGCAAATCTTTATCCTTGATCTTGCTTTACTGGTCCACATCTTTCCAGGAGGCAGAGTATGTTTGCTGGGAATGGCACCAGTGCTGGCGAGTGCCACCTGCCTGTGCTTAGCCATTGTTTCCATATATGATCATAACCAACTTAATCAGCTTTGCATCTAAAGGGATTACTGTGACCAGTGACCAACAGAAATCTTTCTACTGGTTTCAGTGTATTACTGGTCTAATCCTAAGTGTCAGGGAAGGCTGAGAGAGGACGAGGGACTGTGTGCATGTTGGTGTGCAGGATAATGTGCACTGTGTCTGAGGTGAGGGAGATGCTGAAGCTTTGGGGTGGATGATGTCTAGGAAGGAGTGAGCCGTCCTGTAGGGTGTGCCCAGAGTGACTGAACCATTCACACACACCTATAGAGACCCTATGTTTGTGTAGTTTAAAGGTCTTATATGGCAGGCAGGAGATTTAGCTCTAGGACAAGGTATGGTTTTTTTAGGTACAGTCATAATATCTAATAAAGTCATAGAATGGCATGAGTTGGATGGGACAAGTTCCTCTTGTTCCAACCCCCTGCCATGGGCAGGGACACCTTCCACTAGACCAGGTTGCTCAAAGCCTTGTGAACCTGGCCTTGGACACTTCCAAGAATGGGACATCCATAAGTTCTCTGGGTAACTTGTTCCAGTGTCTCTCCATTCTCACAGCAAATAATTTCTTCCTAATATCTAATCTAAACATTTTCTTAGTTTGAAGCCATTCCTCTTTGTTTTATCACTCTCTGGCTTCCTTGTAGGTCTCTTTCAGATACTGAAAGGCTGCTATGAGGTCACCACACAACCTTCTCTTCTCTAGGCTGTACAGCCCCAACTTTCTCTTGCCTGAGAAGACAGAAATATTGTCCCAATAACTCTACAGTTACTTTTGATTTTGACAGATTTTCTTTGTGCACCCTATTTCTTTCCACAGGGTATCTTTAGGAATATCTTCCAGTGGTATTTCCACCCATGAAAACTACACTTAGGGTTCACAGACACAAGTCACCAAGAGCTAGACGGCTCTTCTCACAGAGATAAATATGTTCCTTAATGTTCAGTTAGGGATGAACTAGACCACATAACAGGCTCATCATCCAGCAGCCAATTCCTGCAGGAAGCCAAAGCCCAAGCAGAAGATCTGGTCCCCAAGCCCTGCAGCCCATGTTCTAATTGAGCAAGGATTAGGGACACATCCTGCATTAGAAGCTATGGTTTGAACTCCAGCACTGACTGTGGGAATATAGGTGTACTTTAAAGGATGTCATATCCCACCTTAAATATGTATGAATGAAAATGAGGTTAGCTACTGGTGAGGGAGGCTGACAGAGGAATCAGAACATGAGCCCACAAATCCTTTTTAGAGATCATCCCCCCCAAGTTGCTAAAAGCATCAAGGAGGAGAAAAAGAAGCAGAGATATAAAATGCAAGTAGCACTTTTAAATAGATTTTTCTTCCTTTTCCCCAAAGGGTTCAGCTGCAGAGAAAGAGTGGAACATAATAATCCTTAGCATTTATATAGCACTTTACATTTCCAAAGCTCTGTACAAACATTAACTGATCAATCTTCACAACACCCCTGTGAGTTAGGGATGTATGATTAACCCCATTTTACATTGGGGGAAACCATAACATTTCAGAACCTGTCGTCCCCCTCTCCTCAAGAGGTGCATGGCTCTTGCAGATCCCAGTAATTTAAATAGGAGTCATCCCTGATGCTTCTGAGCACCAAGTGCTTCGCCACTGCCTCAGGGCTACATGGCCAGTCTGTGCCTGATGCTCCAAAGGGTCTGTCTTCCCTTCCCCTGCTCTAACTCTTGGACAGACCATGCTTTTGCACACCTTTGCCTTTCCATTTCCTCAGTGGAGTGATACCAGTGACTGGAATTTCAAGAAGCAAAACCTTACCTGGTTGATGTGCCCTGCCTTTATCTTGACCCACAAGCCTTTTGTTATATTTTCTCTCCCCTTCCCAGCTGAGGAGGGGAGTGATAGAGCATCTTGTGTGGGCACCTGACATATAGCTGGGGTCAACCCACCATAAAATGCATTTTCTTTTTCTTTCTTTTTTTTCTTATATTTTCCAACCCCTGGAATGATTTAAGCTGAAATGTAATCCTGTATTGAGTGAAAGCACACAAATATAGTGATATACCTGCTTCTTGATGCCTTTCCCTCCCATTCTTTTATCAATAATCTCTTGATAATTTCCTGTGTTTTAGAGAAAATGGCAGGTAGAGTAGGGGATTAATGCAAAAATGCAACTTTCTTATTTTTTTTTCCCAGTGCAGAAATAAATAGATGTTTTTAACATGAAATCTTGCTGTAAATTGCTGAATTGTATTAACTTTTTTATGCTTACAGAGCTTCCATCCCCTCAGCATGTGTTGCCTCTTCAAGCACAGCTCTGCTTTTGCAGGAGGTGGAACTGTGTGGCAACACTGTTGTTTTGCTTTACTCCCTGTTTTGCTCCTCAGGTTTGGACTCCTGAGCCACAAGCGCTTCCATATTAACTCCCCTTGGGTGCCTATCAGGGTAGAACTGATGCATTCACTCGGAGAGGATGCCCAAATGTGGCTGGAAGAAATTTGTCTCCAAAGTCACGTTCTATGGGCAGGGATGGCTCATGACCAGAGTGGGAAAAGATTCTACACCTGCTGCTGCACAGGTCATGCAGAGAATGCGAATAACAGTAAAAAACACTAAAGAGAGCTGCTGGATGTCCCAATACAGCCTTCCTGCCACCAAGTTCATGTTTCTCCTTCAGGACATGGTGTCAGGTACTGCAGAGCTCATGGGAGTCGCTGCCACTTCATCAACAATATTCAGTCCTTTGGGTCTCCCAATTTTCTCAAAGAACATTGTATCTATTCAGGAAATGGTTTTCTTGGTCTCCTTCTTCTAAAATAGGTCTTAAGAATGAAGACAAAGCTCTGAATAAGACTGACGGACAAGAGAGATTAGATAATTTAAAGAATTTCCTCAGGTGTCATTGCTTTGGGTATTTTGTATATTTATTCTTTTACCTGGAAAATATGGAAAATACAGCATGGATCTGGATAGACACTCCATTTATGGAAGAAAACTGTTTCTTCTGCACTGGGATGTGACCTGTAGTCTATTGCTTTTTATATGTATTACTGAATCTTCTGTTTTGAGAGCTGCTCAAAACAGTTTTTCATTCTGAATGCTAATCAAAAGAGTGTGTTAATTAAATATACTTCTAATGAAACTAGTTTGAAATGAGGCACAGAGACTGGAGGCTGCCCTTTCTGAAGTTGATGAGAGATATTGAGGGGCCAGGATTTTTTTTGATGGGGAGGCTACCTACTGATACAGAGATGAACATTATTGTAATGAAGACTTATAAAATAAGATCATTCACTGATCTCCGTTGTACCTGAGATTGGTGGAGTCCCTCCAGATTTGCACTGTGAAAGAGGAGCTCTGAATTTGGTCCCCTACTACTTAAAAATATGTAGTTGCCCTTTAAGATGTAAATCTATTGAAATCCAACCTTAGACATTGCCAGGGTCACTCTGCTTATTACTTTATGACATTTCCAGATTAAAGGTGCAGTGGGGGCTCACATTAATTTGCTTTATGTTTGACTAGAAATGCTTCCCATCACTATTAGAGCACACTTCGAGCTCTCTTCATTTTAGAACGCTTGTCAGTCATTCGAGAATGATATGCCCTACGTCTGGGATGAATAAGCACATCATATATTAGTCAGAGGCTTTTCCTCTGGAGACGCTCAAGAGAGCTGACAACTACTTCCAAGGAAGGTGAAAAACATACCCATCCCAGCAGCTGAATGAAGGAGGAGCAGAGAAGTATTCTGCTAAAACCTTATCTGCTGAGGTGATTGAAAGCATTTAGACAGTTGTCCTGTGATGACAGATTTTAGGACTCATCTGTGGGAATGGTAGAAAATGGGGACCAACACTTCCACATGCAACACTGTTCTGTAGGAAATAAACCTCCACAGGGACCTTGCATGTGTCAGTGCAACCCCCCAGGTCCTAGGCAACAGAGCTCTCTATGGGGGCTTTCCTTCCTATTTTGTTTTTCTGGAGTGCAAAATGAATTTTGTCACTTATTCCACTAATTTTCATCGTGAAATCTCTTATAGTTTTGATATCAGCTTTGGAGCTGTCTGCATGCTTCAAAAAGTGATGGTTGTCTTATGAGGGTAGAAATGACAGAGTGCCTCTCGTTTACAGGTGTTAATGTGTTTCCTGGCATTATCAGAGTACCCCAGCATGGGAAATATTTGTACCTGCTCTACCAACACACAGAATTTCAGCCTGGTGATTTGCTAATGTTGCTTCACAGCGAGAAGATTTTTGGTGAATACCACAGCAAAGTCCCGGTTATGGCTCTTTAACCAAGTGCGCCCCCACACCCCCCCTTTTAGCACTCCTGCAAAAACTGAGGTAGAAAAATAAAAATTACAGACATTTTGGCATTTTGCTTTTGAACCTCTGGGGTTGTATGAACTTGAACCACTTCCACTCTCAAAACAAGTTGTTGACATACCCTCCTCTAAGAAGGACACCAAGGCCTGATTCTGAGAGAGATGGCTGAAAACTGCTTTCCCCAGAGTTACCAAATTTTGGGTACTGATGCAACAGAAGAGGCATAAACACCTTTACTTCTATACAAAGGCCATTGGAATTGCCTATGCACTTGATATGTGTGTATTTAAATGTTTGGTGTACCTGGAAAGAAGTTTTGGAGGATCAGGTCCTTCAGTCCCAAGTGATGAATTTCAGGCAGTCTTAAATGGATTTTTTTTGCACCTTCATAAAGCATTTTTAAAATTATGGATTGGCCTAATTATTTATTTTTCTGCCATCAGAATTTGTTCCCTGAATTCAGCCTCTAGGAGGAATGTAATGACAAGATGCCTAAAATACCATCAAAAGTAAGACACTCCTGTGGAGGGAAATTAGAACAGAATGAACAACACAGAGGCTCTGAAATGTTTTATGCACAATTAACTGTGTGTTAATATGGCACCTTGCAAAGGATATCATGAGGATGGTGAGTTCCTGACTGATCTGTATGTCTGTCCATCACTAGCTGTGACTGAGCCATGCCTCCACATACTCCTGTTCAGCCCTTCTCAAAGGTGTATCCAGCCACTGCAGCTGCAGATCTGTCCACCCAGCAGTTTCTTCTAGCTGCTGTGTTCCCTGGAAAACCTGTATTTCCTGTTCCATATGATATTCTAAGACACTTTACAGAGCGATGTAACTCGGTAAAAACTCACAATTTCACAAACAGTGCAAAACCTGCAGCAATAATTTGACTTGTGCATACCCACATTTAGCTCTTAAGTGCTCCATCCTCTCTCTCTCCATCCTCAGTTTAATGTCCCTCCCTCAGTTATCCACAGAATTATAAAGCTTAATATATAGCTTAATCCATTCCTGGGATTTTATCTTTCCTTGTATTAACTTATCTATAGGTGCTCTTGCAGGGATGGCATATGTTGGAGACAGTCATTTTTAAAGCCATATGCAGCTGGTTCTTGTGTGAATGCAGCACCCTGCAACTCATGATTCCTCTTCACTACTAATTATTTCCTATGGCTTTTAATACTGCTCCGAGTCTTAGAATAGCTCTGAATGATGATAGACATATATTATTATTACAGGTTGTATTAAGCAGTCATAGCTCAAGTTCTAATTACATTACCCTTCAGCCACGGCAGCAGTAACACTTGGTTTGGTTTTTGAGTTTCTAGGAATAATCTCTCCAGTAGTTCTTCGTCAGGCTGCAAGGTCAGGGAGGAAGAAAATTCTCCTGCCCTTCTTTTCATGCAGGAGCTGAGAGCATATATTGTGGAAAGGGACAAAACTGGTCATGAATGGAGAGGATTGAGAGGCTCCATGTGATCCATTCTAACAGGGGCAGTGGCAGCATCATGGCTGGGCAGTGTAGCCACCCTGGGCAGTGAGTGCTGGGGATGTGCACCTGGACATGTGGGTGCATGTCATTTCATGTGGGTGCTGGAGTTATGGGGCTGGTCTTCTGAGCCCCAGGGAACATAAGAGTGAAGATTTCTAAATCTATCCAGTATAGAATCATTTAGGTTAGAAAAGACCCTAAGATGAACAAGTCCAACCACTAACTCAGACCTGACAAGTCCAGAAACAAGAAATACAAACCAGCCCCTTTTCCTACAGCATTCCCAACTCCAGTGACCTTTTCCATAAGCCTATGATTTTTAGGTGGTTGTGTAAAGTCCTATAGGGTGGGAACAATATTTTGTGTATATCTCATTTAATTTTTTTGACTGAGGTAAAGCATCAGTGAGGAAGGATTTCAACCACAGAATCACAAAATCATGGAATCACAGAATCATGGGAAATTTTGGGATCATCTAGTTCCAGTCCCCACCACTGCCATGGGCAGGGATGAAACCCACCAGTTCAGGTTGCTCAGGTCCCCAGTGAAACTGGCCTTGAACAGTTCCAGGACGGGACAAAAGACCTCCAAGCCAAAAGTCAATTAAAAAGAATTTTCGCTTTATTATTCTAAGTCAGTGGGTGGGCAGGGTCATCATACTTAAATGCTTGTTAATAGCAATCCTGATTTGGGCACATAATATGTTTACTGTTATTCAGTAGTTGTTTATAAATCTTAAGGGAAATATTTTTGTAATTTAAAAATGGAATAGAAATATGACAGACATTTTTCAAAAATATTTGAAAAAATTCCTGTGGTATTGAAACAACATGTGCAGAACATAAGGACATGATTTGATTTTTTTTAATGTTTGGTTATCCAAATGCCCAAGTAAATAAGCAGCATAAATAACAAAGGGACTATTTCTTTGTTCTCAAATTCCTTTATCTGATAATCTCAGGCAGTATAAATAACTAAGGATAGGTTTTATTATGTCACACTGAGCAGCAATATAGTACTGCTGTTTCTTTGGGACAGCAAGTCTCTCTCCACAGTCCCCAGAACATTTTGGCTAAACCTATAAACTTATCGCAATGTATTTTTCTATTGTGGAGTTTTCTTACAGTGCCTATAAAATCCAAGCACCTGATACTAGAATATCTCATTTATACAGCAAATTCCATCCCTCAGCATATGAATTTTTATGTGTATATCTGCATGCACTCCAGGTAGTTTATATTTGTCATATATGTATCCATGAAAATCAATATGCATGTTTTTATCAATTAATGACTTGAAAATAAAAAATCTAAAAATAAAATAATCATCACTTTTAGGGATTTAAAAGATAAAAGGATCTGTTTTATCAGCTTGAAAATAAATAAAGAGTGTTTCCTCTATGTTAATTAATTGTGGTTGACAAAAATTAGGATCCTTCACTCCTCCTTTCATGTTGCTAATTCCATCCCTCCCTCCCTCCCTCCCTCCCTCTCTCTCACTCTCTCCCCTCAATTAAACGTATGAGTGTATACCCTCCCCTTTTAGAAAGAAGCTTTTAGATTAATCATATTATCTTAAGGTTCCAAATCTCAATGCCTGCGTGACCTTTCTTCCGTTAGAATCCATTATCTTAAACTATCACAATAATCCTGGCTTTAGGGAGGGAGAGCGGGAAGCAGGAATCAAACCTAATAGATGGCAAATAAGATTAATCTATGATCTAAGTGCCGATTACACTTGGCCCTGCCCTTGAACACCCAGGTGTAACCTTGAAATTCACATCCGCTAAGACACTGCAATTGGATTGTGGGTCCCCGAAGGGTTGGAAGGGGCAGCTGGCCAAACTTTACCCATTATTCCCCAGTGAGATGAGAGCTGTCTCGGCCTGCAGCTCTCTTACTTGTGGAATTTGGCAGCGGCACAGCTGAATGTTTGTTTTGGGATGTTTAGCATTTTTTCAGATAAAATAGTTATTTTCAGGTCCTTAATTTTTGTTTGTCAGAAGCAAGCAGCCAGGGAATGGGTGAACTTTTACCTGGACCTCACAAGAGGAGAAAGCTCTCTTTTCAAAATCTGATAACTCTGCAGAAGAAAACAGAGATATTTTCTTTCTTTATAGGCTGACCTATGGACCCTGCCAAAAAAAAGTTCCATGTGAACTTGAGTTTGCAAGGCCCTTGTTTTCAGTCTGAAATACTCTGCGTTCTGAGAAAGGACATCTGTGATAAGATGGAAATTGGCACTGGTAACTCATGTACTATGGGTGAAGCACGCTCCAAAGAGGCAGCCCCAGAGGTAATTTTTCACCAAAGAAATTTTTAAAGCCATTATTAAAAGTAGCATAAATTTCCCCTGTTTCTGGCAGCTTCAAGAGGCTGAACAGGATTGCTTTGGATACAGCAGCTCAATATTTTTCTTTTCTATTTATTTGTAGGGCCAGATTCTCAGCTGGAGTAAAACATGGAGAGTTTGCTGACTTGTTGAACCTTGACAGAGAGTTGTTGGCTAGAGGTGGCTGTGATGTTCAACTGGTACCTTCTACCCTCCATCAGCTTCATCTGGAGGCAACAGTCAAACCCCACAGCAAAGGGGAAATATTTCTGTTTGTACCTGTGTTCATACAGCAATTTCCTTGTGGGACAATAATGTAAGAGATAGGAGATTAGTGGGAATGCATACTGGAGGAGAAGTCTAGTGGAAGGTTTCCTGCCCATGGTAAGGGAATTGGAACTGTATGATCTTTAAAATCCCTTCCAACCCAAACCATTCTATGATTCTATCATTCTGTGTCAACATGAGGCACAACTGGTGACTGCTGATTCTGAAGTGGCCCTTCAGTAATCTCAAAATTATAGGAGAGGGGAAGAAGAAAGAGAGGAGGGCAACGTCAGGTAGGTCTCAGCTACCACACTGATAGACTTGCAGGGTCAGAAGTTGTCTGAGGAGTGAAATTGCTGCAGCCTCCAACATCAAACCCTCCAGAGGACTGAGAGCATCCCGACCTTCCAGGCTCCCTCCACCTCTAGGAGAAACATTTTAGGAGGTGTCCACAGGATAGGATTCCCTCCCTGGAATGCCGTGCACAGAGGGCTATTGTTTTGCTGCCTCTTCACTTTCTTTGCCAGCCTATGAGTGTTGGCTCTCACAGCTATTTTAAAAGCTTTGCTCAGCTTCCAGTGCTGCAGGGACAGTATATAAACAGCATGACAGAGACTTTGTCACCAGCTCTCTTGCCTGGACGCTGGCCTGGTGAGACCTGTGGATTCTATGTAGGTATGTAAATAAAACAGGACATAACCTGACCCCACTTTTATTTAATTTAAAGAGAAATCAATGGGGAGGGGGAAGTTACAAAAGGGACTGGTCAAATGGGCTTTGATCAAAAAGTAAATCTGCCCACACAAGTATTGATCAGCAACATCGCTTCTTTCTCAATTCTCTTTGTGAGTACATGAATGCAGCATTAAAGGTGTGGTCCCAGAATTGTGATATTTTAGAAGTTTGGTAGTGTCATGAAATGCTGGAATATTAATCTACCCCGTCTGATGATCATTATAAACATGAATCTGATATATTTCTACAAATTCTACAAAATTACTCATAAGGACTTTAATTTTATGGGCATATCTCCTATTGATCCTGTAGGCTCAGCTCCCAGCTGTGCTCCCCTAAACATGGAGAAAATAAAGATCTGGATACCATCCTGTGCCTAGAAGTTGTTCTGGGCTGCAAATGTCCATAAGCTGATATCTGGGATAGTCTGGGGCATGGGGTACAAGGCAGAACTTGTAGGCACATTTGAAGATGACGATGGGGATCCAGTGGGATGCTCAGGGGATGTGGTGACACCCAGAGCCAACCAGAGCACACAAACTCTGTGTCTTTCATCCAGAGAGGGTTAACTCGCACTTGCAGCAGGCAGCCTCATGCCATTAAGTCAGGGAGAGTAATGAAATTTCATTTAATTTGTCAGGAAGAAAGTGCTAATGTTAAAAGGCATTTAATAAAAAGGGGGAGATTCTTTGAAAGGAAGCCTTTAAGTAATTACTTCAAGTGTCTTAGGCCTACTCACCAGAATATTTACATTAGTGTCTCCCAGCGCCAAAGTGTAATTAAATTAGTGCAGCATTTACATTCCATCCTGTTTTTTTTTTCAGAAGTGTGATTTTATTAACAATTCTCAAAAAAAGAAAAGTAAGCCTTGATCTAATCAAATCAGGTGTCAGTATTTTTTTAATGTTCTCACTGAGAAAACTGCTTAGTAAACTGGCTTGGAGAAGGTGGGGAGCAGGGAGATAGAAGACTTGAGTTACTGCCTTGGGGCTGATGCGGAAAACTGGCCAACACTTTATAGACTGCAAAGATCTCCTGGCAGAGCTGGTAGTGTGAGTCTGGCTGTCTGCACCATTCACAGGGGTGCACATGGGAGAAGAAAAGGGGTTGGAGACGTAGTGGAGATGGCATTGGATGGAAGAAACAAGACAGACCTGGATAGGGTTCAGGCAACAAAGAAGTGCAGGAAAATGCTAAAGAATATGTTTTCCATATTTTCTGCTAAAATATGCATGTAATAGTCTTGTATGGGACAACAGCTTTTCTACCTTGAAATAAAGGAAATATATTCTATTTTCTTTAGTTTTATTATAGGTGCTGTGTTTTAAAAGCGAGTTTAAGAGAAGACAACAGAAAATCACTAGAGCTTAAACTCTTATGGGAAAGTTATTTTTCTGGGACAAAAGTAGTTTCCAGGACAAAACTACCAAAACTGGCTGTTGTACAAAGTCACAAAATTGCCACTGCCAGCACCAGAGGACACTGGAGCTGTATACTAAGAAAGAAAAGACTATGGAAGTTTTTTTTCTCCTAATAAAACTGCACTAAACTAAACAGCTAAGGTATCATTTTGCAAATGTTGAATTGTTTTGGTGAAAGATACATAATTACATTTAAAAATTCCTTCAGGAGGTAGTTCACCATTACATGTGACTTTGGTCAAATGAGAAAAAGGCATTTCCATCACAGAGGAATTAATATGTTCTTCTTGTAAAACTTCTGAGTTGTGGGGGACACAAATTAAAAAAGAAGCTAAGCAAAACAGTTTTAGACATTATTTTGTTTCTTCATTATCTAGAGAGAGATTTCTCGGCTAGTTTTATTTCATGTGAAACTTTCCTAGATAAAAATGTATTTTGAGTGATGATGATAACAAATAAACAGAAATATTTTCCAGAGCTGCATTGAAACACTGCCTACGGCTATATAAAACTGAAAGCACTGTAGCTGCTGCACAGCTTTCACCTGGGGCATAGGAACTCCAGATTCAGATTTCTGCTGTGTATATTTATCAGTAGGAACTTCAACCAAGATCTCTAGCAAAATATACGTAGTAAGTGTCTAAAAAAGGCAGAGTTATGTGTCCTTTGCTTGTATTCAAATAGACTGTATTTTGTGCTCTAGGTGAATGTTCTGGCTCTTAATTTGCTTGGCGAAATATTGTTTTTAGAAGAATTGAAGTATGAATGTTCACCAGTGGAGAGGATTTCAGTGTCCTTCACTAGTGATTGATTTTCACCACGTCCTGTTTGCCTGTAAGTGACTCAGAGATGTTCTAGCAGGAACAGGTCTTTTTGTATTGAGAGATTAGCATGCACAGTGATTATAAGCTGTGTCCACCCTGAAAACAAAAAAGAAAACAACCTCCTGCTTTTTCCACTACCTCTCTATGCATGTACAGCGGGGGGTGCCTGGGATTTCATGCTAAATCAAAGGATTTTGCAGGATAACAATAGCTGAGCCCTCGGTAGGGGAAGCTCACACATGTGCAACTCCATCCTAGGCACAACGGCTTCCTTTTCCCATGGTACAGTGGATACAAAGGCAAGCTAAACACTCAAAGATCCCAGAAAAATATCTGAGCTAGGGGAAAGTGTCCAGCATGTCAATGAAATGTTGACAGGCTGACACTTTCAGAAGGAAAAGAGGAAAGAACTGTAAAAGCAATGCACTCTGCTTCTTCCTGCCAGGGTTGTGATGTTATTTACAACTTTCTAAGTTCTCCTATATGTATCTGCCTCACTCAAAGTGGCTTTTTTATTTTTTCCTGTGCTCCACAGGCTTCACACCCTTTGAAGTATGACTGACTAAAGGCTGTGTTTGAAGATGTTGTGGAGTCACGACAAACCCGTTGTAGTCTCCCAGAGAGACTCTAGTAGGGGCAAAGTCCAGCTGGGACAGCCTGGGTGATGCTGGCATGGCCAGGGATGGATCTGGATGAGTTGAACTGGCTGTTTGATTGAGAGCAAAGATGTTTAATAACAGCACGGTTAAGAGGAAGGAAAGGAAATGAAAAGCCTGTGCATTAAGATGGCCTTAGTCATGGAGATGGAGGATCACTAAGGCTTCTTCATGTGTCCCAGTCGATCCCTTTCACTGAACTTGTAGGCGATCAACCTCCCTTCCACAAACCAATGCTATTGTTCTTACCTGAAAGAACACCAATCCCACTCCGACCTCTTCACAATTATTTTCCAAATAATGTAGAAGTTGATTGGTACCACGTGCTTTATTTTACTGTGTTTTTGGCTTTTCAGGTATTGGGTATTTGAGTGTAAAGCTTTATTTGTGGACTAACAGACAAAATCTGCAGTAAACCATGCTGGGATTGCCATCATCAACTCATGGTGTGCCTGCATTGTTCATCAGACAAGGTGCCATCAACAACTGCACTGTCAAAGGGTGCTGAACCTTATGTCTGTTTTCACAAGGTTCAAACCGAGCACCAAGTGCTTTTGGAAAGTACAAAAACTTCATGCTGCAGTCATTTCAAACACACATTTGTAAGGGAGATGAGGTTCAGGAGAAGCAGCACTCTGTTCCTGATTAAGGCAAAAATAAATCAATCTCGCAAAAGGGCTCTATGATCTGGAGAAAATGGAACTTGCTGAATGCTGAAAAGTTTTGAAAAGCCGCACTTTTCTTCTAGTGCCTGAGCAGGAGCTAATCTCTTACAGAGATCTGGTCCTGCCTCTTAAAAACACATTTTTTTATGGTAGAACAGCTGTTGTTGCTTCTGTTGTGATGATCTGGGTGAAAAGTTTGGTAACAGAAAGGGAGGCTTTAAAAAAAGCAAAAGACAAAAAAACTTCAAAAAAATTCCTCCCCAAACTCACCCACTAAAAAGAAAAATCCCCTTCTGCTCTGGCCTTTTAGAGACATTAAACTTCCATAGCTTTTTAATGCAATTAAAACAAAAGCTGACGTTATTTATAGTTAAATTACTGGCAAGAAAGACAACTAATGAACATACCCCACGTTTGTAGCATTAAAAAAAAAAAAAAAAGAAAGAAAATCCTAAAGGGAATGATTTGTAAGGATGTGGTTAAACCTATTTATACCCTGGGTTCTATTTGTTTTACAGCCAGCGGTGCACGAACAACATGAAAGGTTATCTTTGACAAGGTTTTAGCTATTATTTTCTTCCAGTGAAATGGTATTTCTTGAGAAAAAAAGGTCTTCAGAACAAAATAACAATAAATCCTGATTTAGATACATAAAGCTGCCATCGATATCACATAATATCAGTGTTCTTTCTCACTCGATACAGGCGTTTTTAAGATAAATGGTAAAACTGAACTGGAAATCCATCTGGCCAGCTGCCTGATCTAATGAATAACCCCACTTTGGCTCCTGCAATGTAAGCAGAAAGAGTTCTCTCCCGGCCGCTTTCGTCTGTCATGAATCTACAAGACAGCCGACATAATATCTGGGCGACAACAGCGTGCTAACAGTGCAGTGACTTCCATTTTCTTTGCTTTCTATTGATTTTCACTTAATAACTGGCGAAATACTAAACGTCCGCCCTGAGTACCTAATAAATCCTGCCTGAGCTTTTTATTGAGGAGAATTTAATAAAAACAACCATTGCGGCTGAGGGATTTTTCTTCTGGACAGAACATGGTGAGGGGTGGGTGGTGTTCATGGGGATGGGGGGAGAGATATTTGAATTTTCTAATTTTTTTTTAAATATCCCCCTGCTCCTTCTCCTCACTGCCCTCTTGAGGACCTGGCATAGTTTCTTCCAAGGGGACCCAGTTACTTTGCCTTGTGTTTGTTTTCTCCTTGACCAGAAATGGCCACTGCATGCATATATTGCCATTAGATGGGGAAAGAAGGACATTTGCATCACGTCCATCCTACGCACCCACACTTACTTTGTCAATCTGATTTCAATTCTGTTAATTGTTATGAAGGCTCCTTAATTGCCAAGTGCGGGGGCTGTCAGAATCCTACAGTAACACGCTTTTTATTGTCCCATTTTACAGCTATTTTATGTTTGACACTTGACACGCAGGCGTGAAGATCCCCTGTCGGATTGGTTGGCTACTGTAACAAAATGGCATTTTTAAGTTATACGAAGTGTTAAATCTGCATCCAGTTAGAAACAAAACAAAACAAAACCCGGTGGTTTATAAGTTGACAATTAATCCTAATTGTTAGCTTGGGAAAAAAAAATCCACTGGAAAAACAAAGTAAAAGGCCAAACCCTTTCTTTCTCCAGCTGCCCAGCAAGTGTGTATGTGTGTATTTATATGTTAATACATATGTTATGTACAGTTTTCCTTGCTGAAGATGAATCAGGAGAGACTGGGACACCATTCCTGAGCACAACGTATTATTTTCCTGTGCATAACCTCACAGAACGGCTCTCTTTCTTTGCCAATAAACTCAACAGAGTTCCTATTATACAAAGCTGCTCTTTTAGAGCATTTGACAGTTTTTATTTTAATTGACACTGAGGCAGTTTCAAAGTCATTGGGTTTAATGAACAATCATCTTAGCATTTGCCTGCTCAAATCCTCTTATTCCCAGCAGTTCACAATAAAGTTTATTCTAACGGTTGAAATTAAAAAAGGAAAGAAAGGCAAGTAGAAATGTAGAGGAGCTTATATAAAAATCTGTGAATCTCAAGTTTTGTGCAGTGCTGTTATGAAAACTACTCAGCCATGCAAAGCAATAAGAGGTTTAATTACTCATTGGTAGTCCCTCTGCTGCTCCTGATGTGGCGTGTGGTGTTGCGGAGGCCTGGGAGAGATAATTGAGGCATATGGGTGGAGTACAGCACTGCTCTGGCAGCTCATCTGCTTTTTTCTCTCATTTTTGTGTGCCTCATTTCTCCTGAGGCAGAAAGCTCAACAGTTCAGCATGGAGAAGGATCCAGTAGATGACCATGATTTGAAGCATATGAGTACCTTACAAGGAAAGAGGACAATCTCCTGGTGGTCTGGTAAATCCGTACTGACTCAATCCAAGAGTCAGCATGAGAAACCTCTGAATTGCTGAAAAAAAAGATCTGTTTTCAGGTTTGGTTAATTTATCCAGTCGAGGCATCACTGGGCTCACATGGCCAAGGACTTAATGGCTTGTAATAAGCGTAACATCAGTGACACCCATGGCCTCTTCCTTCTGCAGGGTGTTACAGGGTAAAGAGAAGGACAGGATTACTGAACCTGAACATGCTCTAGACCCTTAAAACCACGTGGAGAGTCTATTCAAACCCAGAAATTATTAAATCTATTTATTGTTTAGTGTCCATTTTAGGGCAGACTAATTTGTTAAACACCTCCATTGCATAACTTCACCTGGCAACTCCCTGAGAATAAATACTAAAAGTTTCTCCTCTGGTTTATTAATATATGTTAATGACATTCTGCAGCTGGAAGTAAAATCGATGTTCCAGCAGGGTGTGATCAAATTGTTCTTCATAGCTGACCAGCCAGTAATTCATGTGATACCTGTCGTTACAGCTTGGAATCCTCTTTCCTAAACTGAAATCTTTTTACATTTTTCACCAAATGGATAAAACAAGTAGAAATTATATCACTATATAAATGGAGTAATAGAGTGACAAGACATATTTGCATTCTGAGTAGATTAGGTGGTCTTTTAAATATTTATTTGTGTCTATTTTCAAAGTCCCTGATCCTCTGAAATTTTCCAAACACTTCTGATTTGACAGACTGGGAAATCTGTCTGCAGCTCCAATTATACTTGAAAAGATACATATAAATGATTTGACAAGTTAAAAATTAGCAGCAAGTTCTATACCTAGCAAGATTTGGTGAGCAGCAGTTCATAATTCATGCTACTTCACTGTAAAGTTCATGTAAATGTTGTATGTGTGGGATCCTTTAATTGGTAAGCATAAAGGTGTATTGCCATTCACCTAATGTATTCTATTGCTCAACAAAAGGTTGTTGTAGTGAGCCCTGATTGTGACAAATGATTTACTATTAGGAACATTCTGTAATTATTGTTCGGTGGTACCACAGACCGATACATCATTAACATGATAGACGACCTTTTATATCAGCAAAAATAACTAAATTAATAAAAATGGCTTCATTCCAAACCCTGTCAGAAAGCCAATACTCGAAACAATCAAGTATCAGTGATACTTGAAAAGACCAGAGTTATATTTTTGTTAAGCAAATCTTATTGTTTGTGTAATAACATTGACGTGCTGTAGAATAGAGGGTCGGATTTTCAGCTGCTGTGAATCAATGATCTAATTAATTCTATTTATGTGGAGACACACCACTCCACATCTGTCAAGGGTATGATGTGTAGGATTTTATTGTACTGCTAAAAGCACAACTGTAAATGAAGTAACAGAAAACTTTTCTTTTTCCTCTTTAAGAATTCTGGGAACTGATACAAGTGTGCTCTGACATGCTGGTTCTTCAGATGCTCCTCCCAATTCCATCCACACAAAGCCAGCATGACTCTCCTGAATGAAATGCTTCATCCAAATTTATACCTCCATCATTTAAGTCTGGAGAGGCCAGAATCCTATTTTTTAACCTTTGAAATAAAGAATTTGGAAAACTACCTGAAGAGTAATTTCTTTTTTACCCAAGATCATGAATTCTTTGTTATCTACTACACCATGTTCAGTTTCTATTGTTTTCCCAAATATTTTGTAAAAAGCAATTTCTGACGGAAAATATCGAACCACAATTTCTGGAGATACTGTCACAGAATACACAGAACTTGGGGGTGATACCATTTGCTTTCCCCACTTAAATTCCTGTCAGTTGCAGATAATTTTTATGAGGAAGATAAGTATCTTTTGGGATGTGGGTCCCCCAGGCTATTTCCCTGAGGCCCCTAAGGAACCAGCAGGGAGTAGCAAGCACAGGTACTGCTGCTCCAGGAAGGGTTGGAGAGAGTGGCTGCAGAGCACTTCCACTCAGGAATTTCTTTCATGTCTTCGTTTCTAACATCTCCCATTCTCTCTCTGCCTTCAGGATGGGACAGCCCTTGTGTTATAAAGGAGGAAAAGCCATGCTGTGACTTATGCTGGAAAAATCCCTGAAGACAGCCATCACCATGGTTGAATGTACCACTCTGGGCTATTTCTCTGATTTTTTTGGTTTTATTTGGACTCCTCCTATATCCACACTCTCATTTCATCTCCTCTTCCTCCTTTTGTCATTCCACCAAATTGTTCATCCCCAAGTCAAAGACCAAAAAAAAAAAAAAAATTAAGGAGATATAGTGAACTCAGTTGGACACTTGTCAAATGCTCAGTGTCACATCTCCTTCCTTTTTTCCCTGATTTTGTTCAAGTTCCTTCATCAAGGACTGTTCTGTGTATAGATGTTTCACTTCTCACTCTCTCAGTTGTCCATGTAGACACCACAATGATAAATAGGGCAAAGAAAAGTTGGGTAGCTGGATCACAAAATGTTGCAAGATACTTGACTTGGTTTGCTTCACCATAATAAAGTCTCAGGGTGTTATTCCAGTGACACATTCTGAAAAAAAGAACAAAAAAACCACAATTAATGTAGAGGACATTGTCTTCTGTTAGTCAAGGAACAAGGTTTTGGGCCTTCACTCCTTCAGCAGCTGTGTTACAACTCACTGTGTAACCTTCAGCAAATCCCTTTATTGCATCTCTGTAAAATATTGGTAATGAATTTACGTTTTGTAAAGTGCTGGGAGATCCACAGATGAAAAGCACTATATAAGCTAAGTGTTATTAATGTGATTCACTCAGTGAAATGAAATCTCTGTTGAGCAAAATACTGTTCTGTAAAATTTGTATTTAAAGTTACATATTTTACAGCACCAAGAGAATGAAGGTTGTGTCACTTTTTCCAACATATAAACTATATTTAGCATTTATTCCTTGGCTTCTCTCTAAGCAAAAGAAAACAGCTTGATGTTTAAAAATAACATTTTGTAGGCTTGACGTTCATAATTTGGACTGGAATACTTTTTAAACAATTATTTAAAAAGAATGAAAAATCTCTTTCTGCTTATATAGAATAAATTTTAGTTCTTGCATGGGCCATATGTGTGAAGGTTAGCAATTTATCTTGAACAGTTATTTCAATTTCATATGAACATTACTATAGAAAAATATTTCTAATGTCAACTATTTTTATTTTTTCTTTTAATGCAAAACTTGTCTGTTACTTTTGCAGCCTGTTAAATAGTGGGGCACTGTTTGGCTGCTGGACAGTTCAGTTTTGTAGCAAAACCTATTTTTTTACGGCTGAGATGGGCTAAGGTGCAAGAGGTTATACAAATCACATGAATGTAAGAAAGTATATTCGACTTTTAAAAACCTTTTGATTTTATTAACTGATAGTACCTAAAACATCTTCAAGGAAATTGTTTCAAACATCTGAGTTTTAACCCAATATTCTTTTTTTTTTTCTTTTAAGAAAGAGAACATTAATTCCTGGTCTTTTCCCATAATTCATTTTTAAACATATTCTTGTATAAAAAGGTTTTGGTTCTCAGTGACTTCTGCCAGGAATACAACCAAGCTTTCTTTTTTCTTTGAATCAATTAATCAATTATCACTATTGTTAGAGTCTAGGGAAGGAAAGAAAACCTTTTACAGAACTTTACCAGATGATGTAACTACTCAAGAAGAGATGAATCTGGATTCCATCTTAGGTGAAATGTTGTTATGACTCTGATAAAAAAACCCCAAAAATTTCTGTCTAAGGGCTGTGCAAAAGACTATTCCCATTTGTTTCTTAGGCTCCATTTTGTCATCACCATACTAAGAGACACCAGAGTTTGACTCAAAAGTATCTTTTTATGAGGAGGTCAAACTAAATGGACACCTTTTCTTAGTTCTGGCATCTGAATTGCAACTCTAAGCTCTTTCTTATCACCCGACCTTTTTTTTAGGTTTCCCTCATTAGATATGAGTTATTATCTATGGAAATCTGTTTGATCCACTATCATATTCAATCCCAATTTGAGGAGCTTGAAGAAGCACTGAAGCATTTACACAACTATTTTCTTCATTTATTGTACAAGACTCAGCTCCTGATGTATACAATGCCCTAACTTACCATGAATTTCTAACCACCAGACATTAGCTTCTCAAAAAGTCTGGAGGCTATAGTTAACCTGGAAAAACACAGCTTTGAACTGGGAATAGAACCCCCAGAGAAATGTAAATGTAAACCCAACTGATTGAGGAGGTAAAACAATGTTCTGTAAAGAAAAGCACACAGTAGCTTCTGAAGCCATGGTCCTGTTTCTAGTAGAGATGAAGGTGATACCTTGAACGTTTTTTTTGTAGCAATGTCTGTAGCCGCTTTTAATTCTGATGTAATATCATATACTAAAATATTATATAATATAAGGGAATTAGGCAGGTAACTGATTATGTTTAATCGCCAGTAGGCACAAGAAAGGGCAAGCCTTGTTACTTGTGCATTTCCTTGGAGTGCTACATGGAGATACTAAGAAAATGTAATGAATGATTTTCATTGTTTGAATAAGTTCTTGTTTTCCAGACTTTAGACTCAAAGAGATATTCTTTGTCCAGTTCTTCTAGATCAAGGCTAGACTTCTTCTTGGCAGTCATCAGAGAGTCTTTGAAATTGTTTTCAAAGCCAAATGTTGGCTGGAACTATTTTAGGCCCTGCCTTTGCTACCTTGGGTCTATCTGAAAGGAAGAAGTTTGCCCTTGAAAGAGAGTTAAACTGCTGTGATTCACCGACTTGGAAGAATTGCAGGATGCTGATGCCTGAAGTGGTGCCTCCCACTGGACCAGTGCAAGTTTCCTTCCTTCTTGTCTGACCAAGCCATTAAGAAGTTAGTTAATTCCCTGATGGTTACTTCCAAGGAATATCCAAAAAGGAAATACCCAGCCCTGGAAAGGTAATTTACCTAGACAGGATTTGAAATGTAAGGTTCTCAGCTGAGGGAAAAAGTCCTGTATCCCATCTGTCTGTGGGAATACAGCTTCACAAGCTTTTTATCCCTTGAGCTAACAACTGCAGACATTCCACTGGGAGGTGTCCTATAAAATCCAAAGTACTTGGAGATCCATATATTATCACATCCAGCCTATTGGAGCCAGAAATGTGGCCTACTGTTGTTCTTGGAGAAACAGTGGCAGAGCAACATCCTCAATTTGAGAACACTTTGAATCCTCATCTGTGTGTGATGTCTCCCAAACTGAAGCTATTTTTGACTTGGTGGAGGCACAACTGGGAGGAAATGCCAGCTCTCTGTCCTCAGGGACTTGCTGTAATTTGTTTCCTTTGTTCTTAAGGAGCAGATTCCCAGCTGGTGTGGAATGGCATTTCAGAAGAGCTACTCTTGTGAGAAACTAGTCCCAGTGACTGCTGCACTGATGGAGCTCTGAAAACCAGTCTCTAGACCAAAATATATTGTGCTCTACCCAAACACAGTAATGTTATTTGAGATCCAAGGGTCTGGTAGGCTTGGGAAAGCTCACACAATATCTACTTCCTGGGGTCAGAAATACCCTTAGAAGGACCTCTAGCTGGTGTAAAATGTTTATCAGAGATTTTCATGTTAATTAATATAAATGCCCTGTATGTTTTCTAAGTCCATTTTACTTCTGAGGAAAATGCACTGGAAAGGAACTTGTAAGGGAATGGTGCAACTGCATGGAAATATGTAAAAGTGACTTGGAAACTCTGGATCAGTTTCTTAGAAGCAAGAGCACACTCACTCATGTGCTTCTTGGCCTTCTTGGCACTTTTGTAAATAAAGAAAATGGCTGTAGGAAGATACAGCACTGGGAGTAACAGACTGGCCTGAGAGTACCTGTGCCTTCCCCAAATGAAAAAGCTATAACGATGTTATAACAATAAAAAGTTCATAACAACAAAAAGTTCATAACAATGAACAAAGTTTTGATCCTTAATCAAATTGGTTATAGCCTGTAGGTAGACTGCATTTTTAAACAGATTCCTCTTACCACCACTTCTCTCATTCCCCACCTTCTCTGCACACCACAGAAAAATGCTGAAGGTGTCTTCACTGAAAAAAAACCCAGCACAAACAAAAACACTGCAGTGTCTCCATAATATCAGTGTATCAAAAAACCCTGACAACTGTGTGAACATATTTTCAACACCTGTTCAGTCCTTAGCCAGATGCTTCTTTTTTTCAAGGTTTGTGAATACTTACCTGCTTGCTTAATATATTTGGGTTAGAATGTGTGAAAAGATGCAACAGGTAGAATTAGTGAAAGTTTCTTACTGCAATCCTACTTTTGAACCCTGAAAGTGAAACTTGGGATCCAATGTACACATTTCTTCCTTTTCTTTATTATTTGTGTGCCTCTCTCCAACTCTGTGCTTCAGTTTACCTTTTATACGTGATTTTGGTTTGGATTGTGAACTTCACAGTGAGATATTGATGCACAGTGGTGCTTTATCCTACGTTATGATTTCGAAGTAAAGATCTTCATTTGTCCATCATGGCTAAACTGGGCAGTATTTGCATGAAGATATAATTGCATATCTGAGGAGAAAGGACAACATCGTCCTTGGTCTGGCCTCTGAAATGTTATCCTTTACACCATCCTTCTGGCTCAAGGATATTTTGCACATAAAGCTTTAAAAGACTATTCCTTTCTTGGGTGCAACTGATATGAGTATATAAATGCATCAGAATTTTGTTAAGCCTGAAACATACTTTTGTCAGAACTTTAATTTTTGATATTAAAGATATATCTGTCTCTCAGAGCACAACAGGCCTCAGCCTTTCACAGCTCCAAGACATAGATGTCTGATTACTTAAGCTCTATTTGAAATTAAATTACAGCCTCAGGGGCATTTTGATAATAAATTCATTTAGGGAAAAAATTTCTTTCACAGACGCAAACATCCTCTACAGCCATGCTCTGTGCCAATATATCCACAGAGAAAATTTTAGGGTACTTTCCCCACATTTCTCCTTCCTGTATCCTTTTCTATGGTTTGACTACCTGATTTACCACTTCTTTTGGCAGGAGTTACCGTCCTGCACTTGACTCAGCTTTAATGCACTTCCAAGTTTTCCTCAAGATAAGCACATCTACATCACTACTCAAATCTGCCTTTGCAAATGACACCAGCGTGCCAACACATCTGAGCTTCCTTTCCCCCCTTAATCCTGCTTTGGATTCATAGCAGAGTCACCTTGACGGCTGTTTGTCACTTCTCCTCAGGTTCACTCATATTTTGGGGAAACAGAGAGGAGAATTAACAATCAGGGTGGAAGTGGGGGTCACAGAATTGGTGCTGGCTGAATCCATGTACTGCCACCCAAACAGGCTCCGGATATGCTGAGCATGCAGGGAGGGGGACCAAGAAGGTGAGTCAGACCTTGTGTTTAGGTGCGGGATTTGGGGTGAGCCCTGACCCCAAGCTGGCACTTGGTATGTGTGAAAGCAGAGGGAATTTCCCAAGCCATAGTGGTTTTGCTCCCTAGCAGAGTGGAAGGTAAATAGAATTTTAAATTTGAGGCTGAGAGAAGTGAATAGCTTTCTGCTGGCTTTGGTTTCCCCCAGGAATCATTTCTGATCCTGTATCTTTGTCTCTAAGAAATTTAGACCATATTTTCCTGTTGCTGTATTTCAGCCTTCATTTGATACCAGACTAGAGTGGCTTATAACAGTGATCAAAATGAATGTTGAATTCCCAAGGACTTTACTGAGGTTGCTGTATCCAACACTTAGAAAAGCACTTTGAAGAGGGGACTAAGGATTATTATTCCCAGTTTATGGATACAGTGTCATATTATCACAGACATCAAGACAAAGGATTGTCTTGCACCTACTTCTCATCCATAGTAAACCAATGAGGGAGGTGGAAATCTCAAAATAAAGAATATTCCAGCAAATTTGCAGACTGCTTCTAGCAAAAAGATAAGCCCTTCATCTTCTGTGGTTTGCCTCACCCTGATTTTTACCTTTTTTCCCCCGCACTAACCCTGACTAGGAAGAACGAAAAGAGAGAACATTAATGAAGGGCTTGCAGGAGTTTTGCTTGTAGCCAAATTCTGATATTGACCACTTCTCTGGAAATCTTGTTTACAGGGACTGGATTTTAGGACCACATTTGCATTCAATGATAATGATTTTCTTTTAGTCCAGTTGGGATAACTGCAAAGATAGTGCTCAAACGCAACTCTGTTGAAGAGACAGTGTAAAATAAATTACTTCGAAGATGAGTGGAGCAGTGGGAAGGCAAAATGCTCAAGAAAACTCCAAACTGTTAGAACCACAAAGACTCTTGATTACCAACATTAAAATAACTCCTTGGCTATGCCTTGTATCCAACATTGTTATCACTTCCAAGCGAGGCATACCTTTTATTTAAAAAAAAAAAAAAAAAAGTAAAGCTTTTAAAAAAAAAACCTGGATCTTTAGATAGAATTGAATGTTCTGTGACTTTAAATGAAAGCTCCAGTGTTGTTGGGCAAATAAATTTAAACCACTTAACATGGCAGAGAAGGTCAGGCAAGCTTATTATAGTGATCATAGCGTTACAGCTATTGCGATTGACCGCTGCTCTTTGGAATCACCAATAATCAGAGGCCGCAAGCTGTGTTTGCAGAGAAAGGTCATCATTCATTTTTTTCGAAGCATTAATATCTTTTGTTTGTTTGGCTCAACATGAAACAGGAATCGATAGAGGTAATTCACAGAGCAATTAGCCCCTCATCTGTCAAACGGTGTCTGGGTGTATTTAACAAAAAGACCTTTGGAAAGGTTTAAAAAGGAGGAAAGTGCCTGTACAATCAACAATTTATATTTTCTACATGACACGTTGTGTATGTATCTGTGAAGAGAAGGGACCTTGGGACTAAAAAAATATACATAAAACATGCTGTAAATCTGTACTCAGACTTTAAAAACCCGCAGTGAGACAAACTGTTAACTGACTTGGAGAAGTTTTCCATGCTGTTCTTAGCAAAGATAAAAATTTTCTACCCAAGGCTCAGGGAAAAAGTTAGACAGCTGTTCAAAAACTTGTCAGATTAATTACATGAAGGGGAATGGAGCAGCATATAAAACATAGGAGGGCAGAGACAGAGACAAAAGGTCTCTTGCAGCCCTGATCCTACAGTTCAGGGCACTGTGAGCATCTCTTCTCCCCAAGAAGTTTTTCTTTATGGGGACACTTAGGGGAGTTAAGGAAAATGGAAAAAAGTGCAGAAATCAGAACATAAGTTATTGCTCTGTTACACTTACGAGATCTGGTGAACTCTCACATTTGAGAGACTAAACTGGGAGAGTAAAGCTACAGTCGATCAAGGGCACTTTATTTCTGAATAAGAGTGTCTACCAGGGGATTTCACATACATTAAGAGTTGGCTGCATAGTGCCTGTATTTGGAGGTAGGAGACTGGCAAGAAGCACATGGACTGTTAAAAAAGGGTGTATTTTAGACATATCATAAAAGGTTTGGAGGTCGTCCCAGAAGTTCAGATGCTTATTGCAGATAAAATTTGGCTATCTCAGCTGCTGAAGAATAAGGCTCTGGATTTTATTAAATGAGTAATTGTAGGTTAAGCTTTCCCTATTTTTTTTTTTGTCTCAATGCTGAAATTCTGTATCACATTAGGAAGTTTATGGTTGGTAAAAATTAAGATCTCTTTCAAAGTCCAGGATTTTGAGTTCCAGTTAAAATAAATTTGAAAGTTCCTCCAGAAGGCTTTCTGTACTTTCACATTGATTTTTATACCTTATTCTGCTATGGTCATTGTATTTAATTATTTGATTATTTGTTTATCTTCAGGACTCAGAAGGTGCTGTGGAGCTCACCCATTGATTACACTGGGAATTTTGCTTAATTGGAGCCTATGGAAATTTGGATCTTGGGCACTGTAGACCTGGGCTGACGGTCATTCAGATAATGCTCTCAGAACTTTCTTCAGACCCTCAGACCCATGTCGTGGTCAAAGGCACTAAAGGCACCAGATGAGAAAAACACTGTTAACACCTCAAAGATGCTTCTGAATTCTGTCTGTCTTCCTAGATCCAAGACTGACTCTTTCTCTGTCAGGTTTTCAGTGATTTTCTTTGGATTCTTTCTTTAAAAAAGAAACACTGAAACCATTTGGTTTTTTTTTTTTTTATTTCATGGGTGCTCATTTTAATATGCAGTAAGCTGGGAAGATTTTATTTTTGACCTCAGAAAGCTCATCAGTGACTAGCACAAATTTTATCTTATACCCTGAAATTAACATTAAAAATTCAAATTGTTGTGTTCTAGAAAATGTGCTATTTCAATCTAAAGAAAATGTAGAGTAACACATAGTGATCAGCTTTTTTGTTCGCAATATCTTAGTTACTTAACCTTCAAAATTCAGCATACATAGTGAAAGAAATAAAATTGTGACTGAATTTAATTTTCCTATCCTGAACAGTTTCCTAAAAGGGTGATTTCTATGTCAGATGTCTAGTACTGTAGCATTAATTCACAATTATTTGGGTAGTTTCTCTGTTTCTTTCTTTTCCTTATATATATCTCTATAAGCTCCCACTGCAAATTCTGGGCGTCTGCTGAGAAAAGATACAAGAAAAACTTTTCCTTACTACATACACAATTTTAAAGCCAAGGCATGCAAAACACTATAAATTAAACACTCAATGAAGGCTTTTTACTATTATTTCACTAATACTTAACATTTTTTATTTAGGGTGCTGTGCAGATAATTTGAGAAACTTCATGAAAAACAGATTTCAGATTCTAGTCTAAGGGCAATCAGTGGTCTCTGACGTTCTGGCAGGTTGTCTTCAAAGTCCTATTTCCTTGTGGTCAAAGTTCTATTATCTTTTCAGTGTTTTTTCAATTAAACATTTGACTAACTATGCTTGGTGGTTCATGATGAATTTGGAGTGCTGACAATGCTCTGTTTGCCCCCAAAGTGTGAGAATCAGTGCTCTAGAAGAGGATTATATTCCTTTCTCTTTTGATAATGGTGAGTTAAATCCTTGCAGGCTCTTCTGTGAATTTTCTCTGATTTTATGAATCTATTCTTAGATTTTAGCTAGATGGATAGGCTGCTGGGGACTGTGCTACTCTGTTATTGTCACAGAGGTAAGATAGTCCATCAGCAAAACACCTCTTAAATATCAGTCCTGGCTACCATCCAGAGAAAACCAAGACATGCTATTGAACAATGCTTAGGACCAAATCTTTCTTCGTCCTCTGCCACCACTAAGCAAATTCGTTAAAGGTCTTGGCCTGTATTTAAAATAACATGGGCTTAAAGAACTTGCTAGTGTTTCATCTTAGAAGACATGAAGTGTTAGAGGAAAGGCCAAAAAAAATGTTGGCAGACTCCTATCCAAGGAGTTCAAAGATGGTGTTGATACCTAAATGTCTAATCTATCCTTACACATCTGTTTGCCAGGCAACTTGTCTAAGGAGTTGGGCAGGGTTTTCAAAGGAGCAAATGGCAGCGAGATGCCTGATTACCATTTGTGCCTTTTAAAAATCTACCTTCTTGTCTAGAGTGACATTTGCCTGAAAATTTACCATCCGTTGTAAGAATAAATGGTTTTGACAGTCCCTCTACAACTGCAAGCAATTAGAACCATCTAGATCTGCACTGACTCTACATGCCACAGCATTTAAAATCCTGGCAGCCAGTTTGTTAGCACTCCTACTGGTAAACACAATATCTGTCTGTATCTGTGAAACATTTCCAGGTAAGTCAGTTATGTATAGTTGCCATTCCAAACAAAGTTAAAAAAAGAGGTGGAGACCTTTGTATCTTGCACAATAAAGGGAAAACATTGCATGGAAAGTTAGCAAAAGCGAGAGAACCCCAAAAGAAAAAGACAAAGCTTATTTAGTGGATTTACAGTAGTATTTTTACACATCACAGCAAGTCAGAACTGGAAATAAATTACTTTAGGGCATGTTGTCATTCAAAAAAGGCAACAAAGCACTAATTGCTGTTTGGCATCATGTTTTTGTTTATATTTATGGCTGCCTTTCTTAAAAGCCTGACTTCCTATTCATGTGCAGGTTTCCTTAAACAGTTTTAAACTAAACAATTAAACTTTCATTCATGGATATAATCTAACAAGAAGGAATTCTTCTGTAACCTTTTTTTTTTTTTT
>VZRZ01005254.1:172109-219937 GCA_013398175.1 Climacteris rufus
TTTTTTTAATGCAACTCTCAAGATTAACCCACACTATGTCCCTACATGGCAGAAGGCAGTGGTTCCTTTTTGTGGCGACTTTGGTCACTGCACTTTCTTAGCTGAGAGCAACATTTCTTGGAAATGGAAGGGATAGTTATCTGTTTTGCAAAGGGCCAGGGTACAGCTGTTCTTTACCTCAAGGACCCATTCAAGGGTAACTTGAAGACTTGCCTGGTTTTCCAGAATACTGGCAAATATTCTAGTTTATCCTCAGGAAGAGTCAGGGGTGTTCTTTAGAGGGTATGTGCCCTTTTGTACTGAACAAGCACAGCAGCTGGAAGTCAGTTTTCAGCCATGTGATGGAACACGGAGCATACTGCACTTACAAGTGCTTCTACCATGTCTCATAAAATATCCAAAACATTAAAAATGTGAATGCTTAGTCTTTGAGGATAGTAAATTTTGAAGGAAAGAGCTGATGAAGTGTAGAGACAGCAAAGCAGTTTGGCCTGGGTGACACAGAAACCCATAGCAGAAGCAGAAAGTAAACCAAATTCCAAGGCACAGAAATTTGCCACACTCTTCTTAGAGGTCCTGTCAATAAAGTCTCTGTTGAAGCTGAAATATTTCCACAAATAATTTTAGCTTAGAAATAGCATATTTTACTGAAACATTTCCAGTTAGCCTTGTAGTTGACATCAGGCCAGTTCCTGAAACCTTTTTTTCAGGTAGAAAGAACAACAAAATATGGAATAGCTTCTACAGAGAACTTGGTAGACATCAGGTGGAGAGATGCACCTGGCACAAAGCTCAGGCCTGGATCAGGAGAAAGTCATTCTGGCTTTACTGGTGCCATGTCACGTGTGGAAATGCTTATGCAGATTTCTCTCAGAGCCTCCACAGTGCTTTACAGAGGATAGGCCTCTTATTTACCCAGATCCAACCTGGAGCTGGGTATTGATACATTTTTGAGGGCCTTTATATAATGAGCTTTGGGCCTCAGTCAATTCTGTGCAATAGAGAAGGTATTTTCAGAAAGAGGTCTGTAAACATGTTTGTGCTGGATTTTCAAAAGTACCTAAATGAACCACTTTTTCAGAGGTTTGTGAGAACCTTAAAAATCTCAGCTCTGGAAATTTGGATTTCAGAAAACATTCAGGCTCACAGGAAGAATAAAGTTATTATAATAATAGTTGCATGAGGGCCTGTCCATTCTTTTCCTTTGAATGTGAGAACATTTTCTCAAACCAGGACAGGATCCAGGATTCCTGAGTTTCAGTTTTACCATCTGAATGAAATAAGAATGTGTTTTGTTTTGGGTTTTCTTTATGCTTTTTTTTTTTTTTTTGAAGTAAAGACCTGCTAGAAGAAAGCTGTTCATTCACCTACAGTTAGCAGAACTGTTTTTGAGAATCTGTCACTTTGCTGTCACTCTTCTCATCTATATTATTAACTACTTGTATCTCATGGATAGGTCCTGGTTATGTCATTTCATCTTCTTAGGTAACCTCATAGGATTCTAGTGCTCAAATTTTATGGAAGAGTGGCCTGAATGTTACATTTGTGAGCAGAACTGGATTTTCAGTTCTCCCAAAACCGTCATTCAATGTTTTCTTGGCTTCATCTCAATCTTTGTCAGACTATTAGTTGTACATGGACTTGTTTATGACTGCTGGAATCTACACAGAAATATCTTCTGACACTCCTCCATGTACATATGCTCTCAAAACCTTCCCAAGCCTGCTCCTTCTCCTGTAGATATATCATATTTACTTTGATATTTGATCCATGTGTTCCCAGTAGGAATCTTGTGGCAAATTGTTCTTTCACAGCATTAACAAATGCCTCAAAGTGAAAACATACTTTGGGTGGAGAAGGAAATCTACTCATAAGTTAAATGAAAGCAAAATTAGGGACCTGCTAATAAAATTAGATTTTCTTGACACTTTTAGTCAATGCAAAAATAATTGTGGGAATATAAAAGGGATTTTATGGTCAATTATTCTTGTCTTAGTAAGTATCTATAATCATAACCACCTCTGAATAGGTAATAATCCTCAGTAGGGAGAAGGGAAACTTCCCTGCAGGACCATAAGGAAGGTATAACGTTATCACATGCATGCATAAAATATATTAATATTGAGATGGTGCCAGTGTTAAGGTCAGATGGTTAGACATCTTTTCTTCTCCAGAAAAGATACTATTCCACCTTATTTGACTGCTGACATCCAATTGATCTGCATTATTGCTCTTTGGCAAGTGTATGTGCACCTAAATGTTTTAGATAATAGGTATTACAGTATTAGATAAAAGCTTCCTTGAAGTCTCAGGCAATATCAAAGATGTATAAATTGTAGAACAGGAAAGATGAAGATGACACTGGAAAGCTTCGAATGAGATGTCATTTTGCATTTAGAAAGACAACTGAAAAAGTTAAGACAAAAAGCAGGAAAATGTTATCCCCTCATTTTTTCAGCAAATGCTTTTAAGGGCTTAAACTGACCTCTTATCAGAAATGAGTTTTACTTGGATTCAGACACTGTTTATTATCTGGGAAAGAGATGATGAGGAAAAAACAACAGAAAATTCTGATGAATTATGCATATTTGAAGGTAAAATGCTTCCTTTCCTCAGTGAGAGTGTACTGTGTGTGTCAGCTGGATATTGAGACATTTGTGCTCTTCACAGGGTCCTTCATGAAGCCAAGACTATGAAGAACTTTTCTAGGGAAAATCCTGCTGGAATCTGAATTGAGTGACATCACTATCCCACCCATCATGCCTGGGAAATCCAGATTACTCCTTGTAATGAAAGGGGAAAGGGAAATGTGTTCTGTAAATAGGGAGCTTGAACCCAGATTCTCTGGCTGCCACCCAGATGTCTCTCAGTACAAATGGGCTCATCTGATCTTTCCAGTCAATTTTATTCTGGAAAGTAGCCAGTGGGCCTAGTTCATGACCCAGTGATGTCATTATAATTCATTTTCGCTCACCACCAAGCCTTCTGAACTTTCCATTTTACAATGGGCCTTTTTAATAAAGAAGACAGTCATGAATAGAATTCATAAGCACTCCTAATGATTTATAATCTCTTTTCTTCTTTATCTTTAAAATGGACAATCCTGCCTTCTCTGTCAAAACTGCTTAGGGAGGTTTATTTCCTCTGTCATAAAACACAGTATAGATTTTATAGGCAAAACGAATGCTATTGCCACCTATTTAAAATGGTGTGCTCTTGTGAATATAAAAAGTCCTCTTCTGTTTCAGCAGCATAAAGCTACTGCAATAAAGAGGTAGTTAGTGTATTGATGTGTCTCTGCTTATGGCAAATGTGTGGAGGCTTTTCTTGGGATGGCTGGAACACTTCCCCATGGCCATTGGTGAGGCATTGCTTCTCACACAGCACAGTCCCTGTGCTCTGGAGAAGACCTGAGCAGCTGTGGCATGTACAACCTGCAGCCTGTACCCGCACAAACAAGACATTGCTGAACTTGGCTCCAGCGCCCTCCTGAATCCTTGCCTCATTGAACTTGTTTAACCCCTCCCAGCTAAAATAAACTTTCCTGAGATTACTTCACTTATCCTCGGCATGGATCTTTTCACCCCTGGGTTGTAGGAGCTGAGTGGATGATCAATGCATTTGCAGCCTGCACTGTAATTTAACTTGCTGGGTCTGACAGGAGATGTGGAATTGCTAAAGAGAGGCTTTACTTGTAATCTTCTTATCATCTTATCCTGGAGTGTTTGTGAAGGGGGAGGCCTTTCCAGCAGAGACTCAGAGTTGAGGGTTAACACTGAGAAAGAGAAATTGCCCTATGGTGCGTCTGAGTCGGTGACCTGATAAAACACGCTCAGGACAGCTCATGAACTCTACCCTCTAACTGCACACTGGCTCAGGCTTTCCTGCTCTCACATCACTTGTCTTCCCTTCCTAAGCTCATTAGGAAAAGTCACTGGTTGTAAATATGATGGTGGGAAAAAAGCAATTTTTTCCTCCCTTTGTCTCTTTCTTGTCCTCTTTCATTGCTGATGCTATTTCAGATCTTCTTGGCTGAACAATAATTAGACAAGTCTTGTGTGATTAATGGAAATGAGATAAATGTCTCAGTGGTACTAAGAACTGGAAGGCGGCAAGGATGAGTGATACAAGGGGAAAAGGTGCAGGAAGGCAGGAACTATGAGATCCTGGAAAGAGGACATGAGTTAGGAAATGGAGGGAATGGAAACAAGGACTAAATAGAAAAAAAGGAGTGGAAAGAGGAGCATAAATTGAGAGGAACCCGGAGATGATGAAAGAAAAGAAATACCCAAGGGAAACTGAAAAATTTGAAAAAAATGCAGGCATTTGGGTAAGAGTTAAGAGTTGCTGACTTCCGACTGGTGCTGTGCAATGGATTTGTTGCACAGGGTTAGCTGAATGACTTCTTTGAAGAGTAAAGAAAAAGAAGGGAATGATCCTGTCAAGCTCCCATTACCATCTGTGGAAATCTTTCTCTTCCCTTTTCTAGGAGCTGGACCAAGCTCTAGGAGAAGGGATGTAAGAGGGGCCAATAGGAGAAACTGCAGAGATGGCTAGTTAAAGTGGAAATGCAAGGAGGAGTCGGATTTTAGGATTAATCAAGGAGCTAATGGGTAGCAGTGACAAGCCATGAAAACCAGTTTTTTTAACATAACATCCTGCAGACATAAGTGAAATGTCTTAAAGCTTTCACATGCAGTTGTACTGTAAAGTTGATAATCCTACAGAAGCACATGGAATTAATTAAAACTCCTTTAAAGGGCTATTAAGGGGAATTCCAACTTCTTTACTGTCTGAGTGCTGTTTCACACAGTTGTTATTGATTAGACTTGAGTTGTAAAGTGGTTTGTAAGAATTAGGGAAGGGCTAATGGTTTAGAAATATACACAGTGGGTGTTCAGACTGGAGCAGACCAAACTCAAATAGTTATGGCTACTGTATTATTAGGTACTCCTCTCATTTGAGGAGGAATAAGGGAAAAAAACTCCCTAGGGTGAGGAGTTTTCCAATGTCTTTTCCCACATCTAAGAAATTTTTGTTAGGAGAGGGCAGTCAGATCTCAAGCCTGGAGAGCTTGGCTGGCTCTGAGCTACATTCAAGGTATGTGGCCCATCAAACCATAGGTGCCTATGATAGGAAATGCACTCCTAGGTGAGCCTCCTTCTGATCCTAGTCAATAGTCTAGTTTTATTAGTACCAGATTTGATGTAGCCTTTATTCACAGTCCTCAATGTGATGAGATCTTCAAGAAGGGGTTGTTACACTTAAGTGGAGATGAGCGAATCAGAGACCAAGATAAATATGCTGCTTCTCCTTGTATGTTTCTGTAAAATAAAATACAATCATACAAATAAAAGAAAGTATTAATAAGCATAAAAGTTTAGAAGTGTCTCCACTGCCCTAATTTGTCTTGTAGAGATCCAGCCATTCTCTTTTCTGTACTTTTGCCTCAAGTTGAGATAATGAAATACCTTCTTCCAATCTAAAGAAAACGGTTGTGACTAACGAGTGCCATCACTTTCTTTTCCTAACATAAATAAATTAACTGGTTGCATTAGATACTTTTCCCCCTCTTTTCTACACCAACAACATTGTACAAGGGGTGTTTTGGGTCAAGTCCCAGCCATTACAGATGGCATTCATGAATAATAAAAAAATCATGGAGTTATCAGGTTTGGGGTTTTTTGTAGTTGATTTAGTAGTTTTCTCCTCTACTCCCTTATTGGAAATCTGTTCCAAGAAATTTCCTATAATTTCCAGCCTAAGGGTAGACAAGGTTACTCTACAGGCTTTTGTTACTGAGTCAATGCTGTCTCTGGTTATAGAAGTCTCTGGCTAATATGAGTTTCTTCCTGGTGCATTTATGGAGTGATTATACTCCTTCTGAGGCAGGATTTTGCTGGATTAAACAAGTAATATTCCCTTTGTCCTTTTGGAAGATGGTCTCTCCACAGGATTTGAAGTAAATAAAAAGAGATGTCCCTACACAACATCTTAAGTCCCTTGCAGTGGGTGTAAATGTGCTGTCTTGAGGAAGCAGCCAGTCTGGTTTCTAGCCTCCAAAAATACAGAACAGATGCACAGGTTGTTTTATGGGGAGAGATTTTGTAATCAAGCTTGGGTGTAGCCCAGCATTGAACTTCATCTTTAACTCTGGTACAGTGGGCTACACACAAATATAAAATCTAAGGCAGAGGAATGGAGAAGCTGACCTGCTTATGACTTTAAGGAAGAAGTAAATTTGGAGTAGTGGGAAATACTGTGATCTGTCAGTCTGATTACAGCCCACACTTCTCTGTGCATTTCAGTCATCGCTATCGGCTCCAATCCCTCTTCTATCATGACCCCAACCTTGTTATCTCTCAAGGTCTTGAGTCTTGGGGTACTCAGAGAACTTTTCTCTGTCTGGCTTCCCATGACAAGAGCTGTTCTTTTCTTCCCCCTCATCCATCATATTTCACAGAAGATCCTTAAATACATCTAGAGTTTGCAAAGCTACCAGTTTTTTGCTTTACAAGTATTTATGTTGCAAACAAAAAAAAAACCTGATGCTAAAATCTCACCATTCCTGTTGGTGAAAACTGAAATAATTGCTCAGAGGAAGAAACTGTGAATTTTCACAGTTTTATTCTGGGACTGAATTTTGGCCATTTTTGCAGTATATGTTTTTTATGTGTGTGCCTGCATTCAGAAGGACTGGAGGAAGCACACCTCTTATTTAGTAGAAGGTCATGAAAAAGATTTGGATAAACCAACCAGAATCACTTTAATTTTGATAAAACTGATTATTTTGACCTTTACTTCCTGGTTGTGAAAAGCATGAAAGGAAAACTTTGTTTTGTGGACTCTGGTTATGGGAGTTGTTAGTGTCTAATCACCGTCTTTGACATCACCAGCAGCAGAACTCTCTATTTATCAAGTAACACTGTAGGTACCTATTTCCTTATAAGAGGTATCCATGACTAACTGCACTGCTCTTAGCAAAATGTACTGATAGCCTTGAGAGAAAAGCACCGAATGAACGCAACTATTGGAAGTTAATTTTCTGACAGTTCTATCTCCTTTAAAACCATCCCATGCCATTCATTTGAGAGGATTTTACCTTGGCCTTCAAGAGTGGACCCCAAATCGTCCCAGATGACCAAGTAATTTCCACTTCTTCACTTCCTCAGAGCTTTAATATTCTAGGGACAAGGGATTTAAGGGTTTTGGTTGCTTGTTTTTTACTTTACAGCTGGGGCTATGAGAAGGACTTACTTTAAAGTCGTACTAGAATAAAAAATCCTTTTTTCTACAGCAATTTTCGTTACTTCTCATTTAAGAGGAAAATAGAGAGTCTCTCTTTCAAAAGAGCAGTCTGGTAGCATTCTCAGAGCACAGTGGCATTCCAAAGACAAAATCACCCAAAGCAGGAACCACAAAATTAATCGAATCTGGTGCATTAAGGAGCACTTGTTTGACATTTGCTGCTCCTGTCAGGTGTAATAGAGAGATTTTTACCTGTATTTGCCTATTCAACATATCAGCCCCTCAGCCAATTTTGGAAATTATTTCTGATTTATGGCTCTCATTCTGGCGAGTGTCGCCTCAACCTGTCAATTATCCCTCAAAGCAAATGCTAAGTGAATGCTAGCTGGGCAAAATTAATAAAGGAAACCTTTACTTTACAAAACCTGAAGACACAGGCTTATGAAAGGGATAATTCAGCCAAGGTTTAACTCAATTGCTGCTCTTGATATTTTCCAATGACATGGAGAACCTGCTGGAGAAAAATGATGCAAAGGACAAGGAGTCTGGTGGGGGCACCACATTTTTTTTAAGTCTTCCTATGGAGAGTTGGTCAATTTGCCTCCTGCCCCCTTATCCCAAATTTGTTGGCTCTGTGTAATACCTTTAAGTCACCAGAAAAGCACTAACGTTTTTACTTGCTGTCAGCTCCATCCAAAACTCACTCAATGCAGAGTGAGACCCTGTGCTAGTAGGGGAAATTTTATCATCATTTGGATCACACCAAAAAGCTTTAGCCAGTAATTCAAATGACTGTTCCAATTAACTGATCATTTTCCTACCGAGTTTGTGTTCGCAGGGCTACTTTGAGAAGGTGGTAAAGCTTGAAAAAGCCTTCCTGATCTCATGGGAAATATTGAACCAGGTCCAAGGGAGATGCAAGGCCTTCTCTTCGTTGCAAAAATTTCATTCATCTAATTGATGAGTAATAATAGTACCATGGGAAGAAAGCCCAGCAACTGAATACTAGGTGTCCAGTCTTGACTTTCAATTGGATTAAATCCTCACCTACTGTGGTGCTTAGAATTCTTTTGATTTGTATTTTCTCTAAGATCCTTTCAGATACTTTTGCCCAATGTGATATAATACCATAGTAAAAAAATATTGCTGTGAATGCACAGTGAAACAATGTAGGGCTGATTCCTTCTTTGTGTTTCTGTGAGGATGGCATGGTCCTTTATGTTATGGATCTGAATACAAGAAGAATCAAACAGCTAATATTTTTTCTAGAGCTTTTTGAATCAGAAAACTTTTGTGAAATTGTGCCTGAAAAAGTTGATGTTCTACAGCATATAATTTTATAAACTTCATTGCAAACATAATGTCACTGAAGTGACATTTTTATCAAACAGAATAGTAGTGATGTATTAACATTTAAGGACTTTTTTTTTTCTGTTTCTGCTTTTCTCCTCCCAAAATTAGTATCTTGAATCAGAAAAGAAAATAAAGAAAAAGAGAGAGAAAAAAATATATATGTACACACACATTTTCTACATTTTCACTTCATAGTTCCCTACAGCTCCTTCCTTAACTGTAAATTCTGCTTATTCACTGCTATGTGAAATAGATTACTGAAGGTGTCAGCTTCTGGACCAGACAGACTCCAATGGTTTTCCTGATTTTTCAGGGCTGAGTCTGACTTTGTGACCTTCAGACGAGGGTGTTAGATCTGTACTATCAGACATATTTTGACCTTTGTGAAGCCTGGATCACACATGTGAAAGAACCCAGATGGCCTAAGACTCAGAGGTGTTAAAAACCTGCAACACAAACTGAATTTTCATAGGTATCGGGATAGTTGAGCACTTGTCATTTTCAGATTGAAGATTTCCTTGATCTATGTGAAGCTGGATTGTATTGCTTTTTATTTGACCTGTTCATCAGGACAGATTACATCTGCATAATTAAGAACATTTTAGTTCCTTCACTTTAGAATAAGAAATACCTCATATTCAGATACCACTAAGAATTCACATGAACCAGGAAAAAAAAATAAAAAACCTGCTCTAGTTTAATTTCTCACCAGGGAAAGCACTGACTATTCAACTGGTCCATCTGCCTGGGAGACTTCACATAGCTATCCTTGCATGACAGAATCCTTATGTTACTCCTTTTGGATCAATATTTTCTCATTTGGGGGCAAGAAAAGCCCTCTGAAAAGTGTGGTTCAAATCAACCAGGTCCTGCTGCAACACTAAACCAAGTGTCTCTGCATCTGAATGTTTATAGTATGTCCATCTGGGTTAGGAATTTCTTATTTGAGGCCTGGCTATGTCACAATTGCGTCATCTCCCTTGAAGGGAGGAGGAAAAAAAAGAGAAGTCTGGTTGGGTGTCAGAAACCTATATAATTAAAAGGCAAGAGTTCAGTGTTCAATGACACAATGGCGAAATGCCCTGTTTTTCTACAGCCTCAGGCTATTGAACCACAAATAAATCCCATTTTAATGAAAGAAGTCTTATTTTGTCTACAAAAATCTGAAAGTCCAGGAACATAATGAGTGTATAGAGAAACCTCACATCATCCTGGCTGTGCAGGGGTTTGCCTGCACACCCTCATATAATTATATACAGACTGCATATGCACCTTTATCACAGGCAGCTGGAGAGAAACGAGCAACAGTTCCACAGTCAAAGAGAGTCAAGAACCACAGGCTGTACATTTTTATGTTACTGTTACTCTGAAAAACCTCCTTTAATTTTCCATTCTTTCATTTTAACAAAAGCTTGAACACTTCTCCATTGATTTGCCTATTCCACAGAGAGACAGACAGAGAGAGGGAGGGAGTAAGTGGGGGGTGGGGGTTGATTTCCAATATTATGTAAAACATTTGGTTTCATGAAGCAAGCTGGAAAAGGGGATGAAAAAAAACCCTTTAGGAAAATAGTTTTCCATTGAAATCAGTGTATAAAGTAGGTCCCATTGGGAATATGTTTTCTCAAAGCTAAATTTTTAAACTCTTTCTACACTTCCCATGCCACTTGTCAGCAGAGAAATGAAAGGGAAAAAAATAACCCTTGGGGTTTCACAGCTTTGCACATTGAAGAAATGAGGGATCACTCAATGGTTATCAGAATTCAGCATTTCTTGTAGAGGAAGAATCTGGCATCCCTCAGACTGTTTCATGCTTGTGGACATAACAACTAGAAAGATTAATTTACGGTTTCATTAATTCTGCAGATTTGTGTTGGTTTTTTTTCTACATTGTTATTAGTCAATAAGGGAAATCCTCTTACATGCCACGTGTGTGTGCTTTTGCACATGTCAAAGTCATGCAGGAAATTATCTTCAATGCACCAGAAGCCACCATATTTGGGCCAAAATGGAGGACTCTGGCCACTAAGATAATGGTAGCAATATGAAGCCTTTGACCCAGACTACCAGACTGGCACAGGCCATCCACTCCAAAAGTACTAGATTTGGGTCTAAGCCATGTTAAATAAAGAAACAGCTCCAGGGAAGATGGGAAACAATGCAGGCAGTGCTGCTCCAACATCACACATCTTCTCAGAAGGAGAAGTTTACAGTTTTCATTGTTAAACTTGGCAGGCATTTTCTCTAAAGCCAAAATTTTAATACAATGCTAATAGTCTTTAAGCAGAAGGATCCTCCCTGGCATAAATATACCCTGGTGTTATTACTTTCACCTTTGCAAACATGTCAACTGCTCTGCAAGACTGCTTGTACAAAACCAGTCATACCATGACCGGGCAGTTATTCCATGCACAAGAATTCCTACCTCCTAGTAAATAATTCCTGAAACATCAAGAAAAGAGCAGGTGACCACTTGCAGCACCATTGAGGATATTTCGCTTTATATGAATCTGTGGAGAATCCTTTTGAATGAGGTTTGCTGGCTTTGATGAAATCTTCCAGCTTTCAGACCAACCACAAGTTTTGCACAATTTCCTCTCACAGCCATAAATTAAGCAACGCTTTCTCACAACACGGCCCAGATTTGTGGACAGGCTTGCACAATGCATTTTGTGAATTCTTATCCCAAATATGTGTGTACTTGGATTGAAGTGCACAGCTGAAAAATCAACATGACCAGATAAGACCTGTTATTAACGGCTAGGGCAAGAAATTTCTATTATTTGATTAAATATTGTGGTGAAACCAATGCTTCCTTCTCTGTTTTTGCTCTCAGCTAATTCCTTTTCCTTTTATTTATTTTTCTTATTTCAGAGGTGTTTATTTCTCTATATTTGTGTGTAAGAATAAAAAATTCAAAATTTTAATATTAAAATAAAATAAAAATATCAAACTTCTGGGACAAAGTTGTGTGTTTTTTTCTGTATGAACAAAAATGGAATAACCTTAAGCAACAATTACCAGACATTATATTAGCAGCTAGTTACTGAGGGTTGTGAGGACTTTTCCCATTTCTGGACAATCCTGAGGAAAGCTGCAAGAGATGTGAGAAACAAATAGATACTACTGACGTATCATCATAACACAGTGATACATTTGTCAATAATTAGAGAAAAAAAACCCTGTATTATTGATTGTTCTCAATTATTGCCCCCAAAAATGTGACAGCCATTCAGCTAAATGGGGAAAAATGTCATCCCTTTACCTGTGAGAGCTGCCCTGGAGTAGATGGTCAGAAATATCAGTTTCATGTGGCCCCATTTCATAGGATGTTTTAGAGATGGTGGTAGTGGAGAAGGAATCCGGTTTGTATTGGGAGCACTGCATTGCCCTGGATTTTCCAGTAAGTGTAAGACCTGTGTTGAAGTGCTATTCCACCACCGTGGTAGTGACTGGCATTGCTTTGTCTGCCTTTGGAATTGATGCTTTATAAATGAATGGGTAGGTCAGCCTGGATCTATATTTTACGTGTCTAGTCGTACATATTCCCTGGGACTTTCTCTTGGGCAGCCAGGGCCAAACTCAGGGCAAAATGCTGCCTTGAGATTCTTGCATCCCATTCCCAGGGAGGCTAAGACGGACTTGTGTCCCTGAAAAACTTGGGCTTATAATATGCATCATTGAATTCTGTAAAGCTCCACTTAGAGTGGAAGAACACAAGCAGACCACATTTCAGCTTGAAACAGTGTGAAAATAGCAATTCCTTTTACGTGGGATGCCTGCCTTGAGTGACACTCGCTGGTGAGGAAAGCTATGGGCCATACTGTATGGAGATTCTGCTCTCCAACACCAAAGTTAGTTGAGAAACTTTCCTGTTTTCCCTCCAAAATGTGTGCGAAAGAATTGGAGGTTTCCTTCCTGCTCTAAGCCAGGAGGAATGGAGAGCAGGTATTTATTCACATGTTACTCAGCTGCCCATTTGCGAATAGGGGGGCCGTGTTTTCATAGACCATGTTTCATAGGCAGCATGTGTTCAATAAAAACGTTTGTACACTTGCCAGAAATCAGGCTGCCAGAGTGATTTTCATGGATTGTGTCAGCAAATGTTATTAGCAAATTGTGTAGTTAACCTGGTGTAAGACTTTTATTACTGCTGGGTATACTTACATATCAAAAAGCTTCTGATCCCCGCCCACTCTCAGCCTTCGGCAAAGAGAATCTGTAGTTTTTTTAAGAGACCGTGTTTACAGCTAACTAGTATTGTTCCTAATCCTGTAAAGTCTATGTGGGAGAGAACCCCATCAGTTTCAGTCTTAATTAGTTTTGGCAATTAGTTCTCCTGGAAAGGACCATGAACAAGGTCCAGGAGGTTTCTCAGTGCATTATTCCACTTCAGAAATGAGCCTTCCCTTGGCTGTGTGAACTTTTGCAGGCATGAAAACAAAAAATAAGTAGCGTAAGTCACTACAGATATTGCCAGCCTGACTGAACAAGAAGTTGTGCTGCGGGAAGGCATGGTGAGAAAGCTGTTAGGGTACAAAGGAGTAATCTGTGGCTATTTTATCTATAGGGAATTAGAACAAAAAAGCCGTGCGCTACATCAAAGGCTCCATGACTGGGGACTAAGTCTTTTCTTATTTAGCATTATGTAAGTAATTACTGATTTGGAGAAAAAGAGAGGGAAAATGTATAGGACTTTCTTTCAGGACGTGTCATTACATCATCATCAGTACTTCAGATTCTGTTAGATTATCAGATTTTAGAGAATTTGATTAATTAAACAAAAAGGGTTTTTCTTCTGCTGCATTGTAAATTATTTAAACCCCAAAGCATCTTAACTTTCCTGTTTATGTATTAGACAGTCTTGGGAAGAAAAGAGCACAGATGACTTTTCCTGAAATAGAAATGTAGGTACTGAATGCAGGACCTAGTGAGTGCATCCTGTGCAGAAGCTGCTTGGCTTTGATTTGCCTTCTCTCCACATCTGTTAAAAAAGCTGGACATGAGGCTTCCCCTCTTTCCCTCTTTAACTGTCTCCATCAAATGCTATGGGAAGAGGCATCTCCGTGCACAATAACAATCACAACACATTTCTGCATATGTCTAAAACCTCTCAAAAAATGTGAAATCTGCCGTGGGTTTGGAACAAGTGCAAGTTGCATGATGTGGAGTCTGATAAAAGGAGTTGAAATGATTATTTCCTTTTGTCTTAATGCTGAGCTCTGTATTTAACTGAATTATGCTGTGCACCTGGAGCTGTTCTGTTCTGAAGCACTGGAGACACTTTGTTCCAGTCTGTCCGGTACAAATATGTTGACAAATCCACCTGGGCTTTTTAATGTTTATTTTAACCAGCCTACAGAATATACCGGGGAAATGGAGCAACATCAGTCTATTCAGATGTTTTGTCTCTTGAGCCTGATTGGTTTTATTTCTCTATATCCTGGTGCCAGGGGGCTTTAGTTTAGGTCACTGAGATGAGAAATAAAGATTTGTCAAAATATATGACTTTTTTGGCCAATGTGATGGGGTACATAAACTGCTCTCTTTGTAAAAACATGGTGCTGAGAGGTTTGTACAGTTTGCTTTAGGCAATATTGGGAAGCTGTGTTATTGGGATCCTGGCAAACCCCCTTGAAATTAAGATGGACTGCAGTGGCTCTTGGTCTATGCAGAGGCCACTGGTTCCAGTGCATCAGACACTAGAATTTCTTCATAATTTCTTACCATTAAAATTTTTTCTTAAAGGTAGCAGATGTATTAGCACTTCATTGCACAAGGGAATCATGTTTATAAGTAGCTCACAAATCATGCCACAACACAGAAATCATATTAAATTTCATTCAGTTATTTTAGCCATGAAACAGATCAGAAAGGAGTAATTGCACAGTCTGGCCATGGAAGACACAGTCACTTTCTAATCGTGGAATGGATACTTCCATTTGTGTTGTGTGCATAAAGGAGAGAATAGTCCCTGACATGTGGTGTGGGTAAGGCTGGGAGTTGTGTCAAGATCAATACTTTGGTGGTTGTGTATCAAAATAGTTGGTAGAAAAACATTTTCCACTCACAGATCAAGCAATGACCAAAGAACTGGGTGAAAGATAACAAGTGGAAGTGGGGAAAGAATATTTGGAAATTATTCCCAGTTCTTCACTCCATAATGTTACCCCAGGGTAATGTTACCCCAAGTTTTCCTGATGGAAAGATCTTGGATTTTCTATCAGGCTGGAATAGGAAATGGTTAATGCCACCAGAACCAAGAATTGCAGTGTGTGTGGAATAAAAGCCAGGCACTCTGCCGATCAGGCACCAAGTACATGTTCTGTGTTAGACATTTAATCATATTACAGCTCCCAAAGCCATTGGAGCCAATTTAATCAAATTGTATCATGGACGTGGTGTTATTGTTTTTAATGCCTATTAGGAAAATAAAAGTTAGCACTTATTAAATGAGGATCCTCTTGCATGTTGATTGCTTTGCTAATTTCTTGCTGATAAACCCTTGTTTTATCTTCAGAGAGAATAGTGGATTTTTGTCAAGTTTCTCAGTGAAGGCTGGCTTGCTGCAGGGTCTCAGACATCAGCTGCACATAGGAAATGAAAAATAAAAATAGAACCTTGTCCTTCTCTTGGCTTGTACCAATACCAAGTCAGAACAAGTACAATAAAGTCAATGGAGTTATTTCAGAGTAAAATGAATGGATGTCAGTGTGACTGAGAGAGGAAGAGGAATGTCCATCCATTTTTTTCTGGCAATAACTATATTATCACTCTGTTGCAAGAAGGTGCACAGAACATATCAGTGAGACAGGCAAACAAACAAAATGTGAGTTGACTTTCGAAAGTGGTGTATTTATCTGCTAAAAAAATCACCCAGTGGTTTTCAGCAGAGAAAATGGGTTTTGACATGATGGTCATATTGGACGGGTGGTGGGGGGAGAGGTGGGGAAGTTAGGTACTGTTCTGATCTGAAAAAAAAAGTGTTGCATTTGGTTTGAGGCATAGGTGACTGGAACCAATTCTTCTTATTCCTCCATGATGACGTGTGATGGATCTCTGAAGGGTTATTAAATATACAAGTTGAATTCATGAAGTTTATTTGTTGGGCATCCCAAGACCCTGATAGCAATATATGACCATACTTTTTAAGCCACGTTTAATGATAAAAGAAAGACAATCCAAGTATTAATTAATGATCACAGGAGATCAAGATCAGAATTAGAGAATCACAAAAAGATTAAGTACTTTCCTTCTCAGCATCAAATGGCAAAATGAATGAGGCAGATCTTGTGGGGTTTTTTTGAAAATATCAGTTAAAAGACCACTGCTGAGACAAGGAACCTGTTTTGATGAGCCATTGCTTTGTTCCATTAAGGCAGAGCCTTTGGCAACAGCATGAACAAGATACACCACACTTTGAGTAGTTGCCATTACAGGAGTACCAATTGCAGTGATACTTGAAGAAATTGTACTTTCCTTCCTTTCTTCCTGAATCTAATTTTAGTTGAAAGAAGGTTTCTGGAATGGTAACAGAGCAACAGTAACCACTGGTTCTATTCAGCTTACACCCAAATAAAATGGTTCATTTCAGCTAAGTACAATATCATGCAATGATGGTTAATTTAAATGCTTTGTTTAGAGGATTGTTTTTTGCTTAAAAAAATTATGTAGATACTGCTGAATGAGCAGTTAGGAAACACATGTTTCCGAACTGCAGTTACAAGTATTGTAAAACATGATTGATACCATATGCTTTCATTCTTTTCTTTTCTGCTTTTTAAAATGCAAATTAAATTTTGGAAAAAGGGTTTATGCTATTTTTATATTTCAAAATTAATAATAATAATAATTTAAAAATGGTCTGAGACGTGGTATGAGAGGTTATTGCTCTGTTCTGCCACTAAAGAGACCCAGTTTTGATTCTGGGTGGAACACTCAACTCCCTGGGGCTGGAGGATGCTGTATCAGCCAGCTGGTGGCCAAGTACTTGAGCCAACTTCACCAATTAGTTGAGTCCTCCCATCCGGTGGCTGGACTTGTTCAGGGTATGTCTTGCACATTTTTTGCAGCTGAGATGGGAACGAGGACTCTTCTAATATTTTTGTGGCAGTTCTGCAGGGCTTACCAAAGGACTTGTGGAAAACAACTTTGGTTGGAAAACAGCCTGCAAATGCATCATGGAGGCACAAAAAAGTTATGTGGTCAAACCCCTGGACATTGTTAAGTAAGGGAGATGCCACTGGTGAAAGGAAGGGTCTCTGGAAGTCAAAAAATCAATGGAATTTTAGAGACACTATAAACCAGAGATCGGCAGACACATGAAAACTTTATTTTCCAAGAAGACTGGTAAAATTAGTGAGAACATTCAATGCAGGGCCAAATATGGTCAATATTTTTAAAGCTTTGCTATTCAAACTGCGTGGGAACATCTTCAGAAAAAGCTTCATCTAATTGTAACAAATCCTTGCATGGACCCCATGAGCTCCAAACCTCATTTAAGAGCTGTGCTGATGCTGAATCAAACACGAAGAAGATGCAGAACTCACAGCATGGGGTAAACAAAGGCTACAGCTGGATTTCAGTTACAGTCCAGCATCAGGACCCCTAGTACCAACTGAAAAGCTGTGTGGCTATATAATATTAAATACTGCTTTTAGATAAATTTTTCCCTCACTGACTTCAGTTTGTTAAAAAAAAGATGTCTCAGCTTAACTGTCCTGCCAGGCTTTTTGCCAGCACAGATAGTGTGTTCATGCCACTCTTACCTTTCAGCCAGATCAGATACTGTCTGTCTAGACACATCCAGTGTAAATCTGGCATAAACTCCATGTTGTGCAGCCTGGCTTGTTCGACAGAGATGGAGCTGTGTGTATCTGCCCAATCTGAATTAAGCTGTTACTGCTGAATGATCACTTAGCTCAGAAACACACTCCTAATGACAGCAGGATGATGGTCAGCATTTGAAATGCACAGGAACTTGGCCTCCTCTTCCCTCTGTCAAAATCTAATATTAATAGGGGAAACTCTCTTAAAAGCCAATGGTATAAGTACAAATGCAAATCTTATCTTTGTCTTGTTATTTTAATATTTCATTTCCTTCTTTCCATATGAATTCAGCAACTCTATTATTGCCAACTGTCAGAGATATGTGGGAAAGAGGAGGTGGTGGGAATAAAATAGATTTATTTATTAGAACAGTGGGAACCATGGAAATGGACCCTTTTCTGTAGCTTCCCTGGAGTACCACCGTATCCCGCTGCATTACCTTTTGTACATTGATGTCTGCAAGGCAATCCCACAATAAGGTACTCAAAAAAAGGGGAAATACCGTGAATTTAAAATTTTAAGAGTGAACACTTCAAAAGCTTTTAATGTGTATTGTATTTCACTTGTAATTCCCTGTCATTATTACCGGTATTTTCTACTTCAAAGGAAATGGTGTGGAGTAAATAAACACAATCCTTTTGACACGTGTCTCAGGCCTAGATGCTTTTGTAGCTCAGTATTGAAGTGAATTAAGTTATGGTAAATGTTACTTATACCCTGTTTCATTGCTGGGATGCACTCATTAGAGGCCATTGTCTTTGCTCCATGTGTTCCTGAAGTGCCTTGTTCTGAGAGCCTAATATTGCCAGAGCAATAAAACACAACCCAAATATACGATGCTGGGAAAAATATCCAGGAGCATTCCAGGGACACTGTCTTCCAGTAGCAGGTTTCTGTAATTAAGGAGAGATGTGGATGGGGTCCACACACCAGGCTGTGCAAAAGGAATGTTTTCATTCTTATGGGCAGCAAAACGAAGAGCTGGGTCTCACTGGAAACCTTGTCTCACCCTCTCTCCACCTCATTCCTCCACCCCCTCATTTCTCTCCGTGAGCTCCTCGGCTTTGTTTATGCTTGAAGTGACAAGACACAAACCAGAAACAGGAACGGGAGTGAGCACAGCTGAGTTTGCAGGGCTGTGATGGAAGCAGCGGGCTGTGATTCCAACACATGCATTTGGCATTTTGCAATATACCGCCTCTTCATCCTATGCTCTGTGTGGATTCCAGGGGGATGATTCATCCTGACAAGGGAGCCCATGGCTTCTTTAATGCCAAGCATTTATTCTGAAAAACGTGAGAGACAAGAGGAGAGGTCTATTTCTTTCTGTGTTTCCTGAAGAATTCCCTCCTCCTTCCCACCCGCTGCCCCATCCTGCATAGTTGAGACAGAGACTTTCCTATGAGAAACTTTGTGTTTATGACATAATTCCATGGTTTTCAACCCGACTTCTTCTGCTATTTTCCCCCCTCCCTCTCTTCTCACAATTCACAAGCTGTATGAGATTGCCAGTACAATTAAAGCCAAGGGAAGAGGAAAAAACTGGGTATAAGGCCTTGATAACCCTTTCAGGGTCATTTGCCAATAGGGAATGAGGGTCAGCCACAAATTCCAATTTTAGTGTCAGTGACAAGCAGTAATAATCAAAGGAACACAGGAAAACAGATACGTGATCTGAAATCATCTATAACCAGAAGTGTTTATCTAGAAATGTTACTCTCTGGCAAGATGTCTATCTTCTCTTTTTTTGCATATATTTCTCTTTTGGAGAATAGTTCTTATCTAATATCTAACTCCTTTTACAGTCTTAGTTTGGAAAGGTCTCACTGGTCACACGTACCTTTGCCTAGAAAGGAAGGCGTCTGATTACATATTTTTCTTAACTGGTGAGCAACTTGCAGAGAACAATGCAAGATATAATTATAGAGTTGCTTTCAAAGATGAAGATAAATGAAGCTGTTGCAGCCATGGGGGTAAATGTTGAAATGTTCATTGCCCACTGAGTGGAGAAAGAAACCATCTTGTGACCAAAAGAAAACCCAACAGAAAGCTGCTAGGGATGGGCCTTAGGTGTATCTGCTCCAAAGAGGGGCTGGGGTTTTGAAGGGCTGCCTGAAGAATGCCTCTAGTTTTGATCAAATCCAATTTTAAACATAAAGAATAGGATCTGAAATCAGATTCTGAAAGATCTGGGAGCTATAATAAAGATGTGGCCCTGGTGTTTCTGTTTAGAGGTTTGTTTTTTTTTTTTTTTTCTTTCTCATTTTTGGATGCAGTTTTATTTTTTGAAGCAATTAAGTTTCTTCTAAGAAATTCTTTGCATTCAAGAAATCAGGCAGAATTGCAAGTTTGATTCAAGCTATAGGTGACACAATTTTCTATTTTCTCTGCTGATGACACCCCAACACATAAAATTTCTGGATCTATTTTCTGGCCAGAAGTAACACCAGACTGAGACAGCAGCTGGGGAAAAAAGCTCTGAGGCTTGGCTCATAGAAAAACATGGGGACTGTTAACTTTTAGTGAAAGCTTCTGTAGATTTACCATAGTTGGGGTTGATCCTGAGTTTTGGGGCTCTACAGTATTTCAGCTCTAAGGTTATTTTAAAATCTGGGCTTTCCATTCTGGTGTACGTATAACCTAGATACTTGACAAGGAGCTGAAAACACAAAAACAGAGATTCTAATGAACTGTAGTTCTTTCTTTTGATTAATTTGTGCTGAAAATATAGTGAAATTAATTGTATTTTCTTCCCCTGCCTGTATGGAATTTCCCCTTACTGTCTGTGGCCATCATTAGGAAGTGCACATCCATGTAATAATTTACAACCAGCAACAAAATAAAAATAGGCATAGGAAAAAAACCCTTTTATTATTTTCCAGAAGATTTGGTCTTTTCCTCTAACCCTTCCACTGTGTTTAATTTAGAAAAGTTCTTAGTTAAAGGTGAGCCAATTTTCTAACCTGTCCTCAGCCTCCCCGTCATTAAAACAGTAATGATAAATATTGATGTGTGAGGTGCATTGATATACTGAATAAAGCTCCAGTGCTGTTCACTGAGCAGAATCCTGGAGATAAATGCAGGAAGGAGACAAATTGTTGTTTAAAGTCTTGTTTACTTCTGGTCAGGATGAGCGAGAAGAAATCAGGATAAATACACCCATCTCATCATTGGCTTAGGAATGTGTGGCAGCATGGGGCATAGGTATTGGGCTGTGGAAATAAATATTTGGAGAACCATGAAGTCCTGGACCTGAGCAGTCCACTTGACTGAGTCAACTGTGTCTGTCTGCACGTGGAGAGTGGTGCCATTATATCACTTTGACTTTTACTATATTCTGTATTTCCAGTGATGGGTAAGCTCACCCCTTTCCTACAGGTTAATGATGCTGTAAACCAGAAGAGCAGAGGAACAGCCAGATAACCAAAAGTCGGAGTGCTGGGCCAAGTGAATTGCTCTTGAGAAGGCTGAGACTTCGAGTTGAATCACAGCCCTGCCACAGTACTGTGTGAAGGGAATGTGCAGATAAAAGTTGCACATGTAGGGAGAGAAACCACAGTCAACTCAGGCCAAGCACAAAATCAAACATTTTCTGGTGCACAGCTGTGGGCAAAATATTCAGGCACATGAAGGAAATCTTATAGGTATTTGGGCAACAAACAAAAAACCCCACAAAGAGTGGGTCAGTCAAAGTCCTTGCTGTAGGGCATTGGGGCCATTCTGGTGGTTATGATGTCTGACTTGTGAAAACACCACAGGACTTTTCAAAGTTGTTAAGAATTTAGTGAAACCCAGATGGTAAGATGGGGGATTTTTTCTGTCTCTTTGTCAGCTCTCTACAGGGGTGTGAAAAGTTATCTGACCCTTAGCTTTACTTCACATAATCCCACCATAACTCATTTCTGTGTGGCTCTGACATAGGATGACATGCTATCCTCAAAGCCAGTCTGGAGAAGCATGCCTGAGCTTGGAAGAATATCAAAGTATATCCAGACCTCCAGGGTCTGAGGACAGGTCTGCAGTTCTCACAGATGGCAATGTTTATCACTTTGCCTTTGGCACCTGGAAAAGCAGCACAGCAGGTACCATTGAGGTTTGTCCATAAACTGGTTGCTCTACCATGTATTTTAAACAGCAACCATATTTTTAGTATATCTAAGGTCCATTAATAACAGCATGCTTTGTGAAAGCATTTCCATCACAACATAACATTTGTGTTTTCTGTTCCATGGAAAGCAATATATTTGTGGTTTTTCGCAGTCTTTTGGCCAGCGTCTCAGCTGGTAACGATTGGCATCATTTCATGGACTTCAGCTTGATGACTCACAGAGAATCTGGCCTCTTGTATGTGGATGCAAGTGTAGTGATAAATGCCTAATCCCATTTCTTGGGAATTAACAAGTTTATTTATCCCCAGAACAAGAAAGACAACAGCCTGCAGAGAGCAAATTTCTTTACTGTCAATATTTCTCAGGGTTCTTCCATACTGCTGGACATAGAGGCATCCCCCCATGACTGAAGTCAGCTGGATGAGAGCCATTGTAGTCAGAAAAGCAAACACAGATCTAAAGTGAACAAGTGAAAAGCCCAGGGCATTAGATCAAGCACAGAACCACATGTGTGCCATTTTGAAAAGTCATGACAGATTCATGCTGAGGTTAATGTGACACTCATTATAATTAAAGAATTCCTATTTATGATTCTTACTTTGATGCTGACTTTCAGTCATTAACACTGTGGGTGACAGGAGTTCACTGTGGTCTCAGTGCCTTCAGCTGCTGAATCTCCATTGAAGGAGAAGGTGAGGTGCTTCTTAGGATGGGACAAGTGTCATTCAGTATTGCTGGGGACAATCTGACACAGCTTTTGTAGCACATGTTGAAACAGTGCAGAAAGACAAAGCTCAGGATTAAATCTGATTGGGCAAATCTGTATAAACTTTCACTGTGTTTTATGGGCTTTGGAAAACGTCCAGCCAGGAAAGGACCTCCTATTTGCCTATGTACTTTCAGTTATAAAGGGTGAATGAAGGAAATTCAATTATCACTTTCCTTCAGATTCTTGCCTTTACAGCAAAATAAATCTGTGTTTTGTACACTGTGAAAGACAGACCATAGGCTGAAACACTCTCCAAACAGTGAAGTCCTGTTTTAAGAGCTGATGAGCACCTATCTGTGATATCCATAGCTGTTCAGCAACTCTGAAATTCTGGTTTTGAGATGCTTAGATTGATCTTTATTCCAGAAATGAGAACTGCTTTGTTATCTGGGTCTTTGGTCCCTTCTGTCTGTGCTTCATCTGCAACCTACTGAAGGAAGGCATAGGAGAAAAATTAATTGAAAGGCTATTTTCTACTATGTCAGTAGGAAATATCACCACAATAGAAAAACCACAGAATCAGAGAATGGTTGATTTTCCCATTGTGGTGATTTTCACCTCTAGTCTGAGTACAGAGTTTGAACATTCAGACCAACACAAACCTCATACATTTTTTCTTCAGTGAGTGCTGCACAGCCCAGTCTGTAACCACTGTTCCTTTCAGCTGCCACGTAGAGGGTTCCTGCTTAGCCACTGTCTGGTTTTATTTGAGGAGTTAATGTCTGTGTTGAGAGATGTCCTTGGAAATCAGCAGGATGCTAAAGATAGCTAATATCATGTAAATCAAACCTAAAGCAAATGTTCTCACAAGTGAGGAGATGATCCATAGAGAAGATAGATCACCTTGCCCTGTGTTTCTCTGCCTCTCTGAAATGTGAGACTACAGCAGCCATTTGTCCAGCAGAAGGATGAAGATGGCAGGCTGCAGACCAACTGTTTAAAGATGGTAGTTTTACTATCTGACATATTTGTCCATGGTAAGATTTATATCTGAACCAAGTGCAGCTGCATCCTTCTTGAAGTTGGGTTTTTTGGTTTTTTTTTTTTGTTTGTTTGGGGTTTTTTTTGTTTTTTGGTTTTTTCCAGGAAGAGTCTGAGCATGAGGGCTGGGGGACACAGGGATACAGGCTTCAAGTGAAAACAGTTGATTAGGACATTCAGGTGAAATCCCTCAGAGACAAGATGTGGCAATACAACCAAATATCTGCTCTGCATTGCAGAAGGACTGTATTCACATATGTAGCTGAGAAGCAGAGAAAGATTTAAACTCTCTCTTACCTGTGTCAAAACACATGGATAAGTCAGGTTACCTTTCGGCTTCAAGGCAGTTGCAGCTCTGAATTGACACCTATGCCAGGATTGAATTGTTTGGCATAGAAATGCGTTTAGTGGTCTAAATGGTTCTCATGTAGGTGAGATGAGTCCCCCCAAAGTCCAGGTTTGTTCCCTCTTCTAAGCATCAGCTTCATCAGGTCATTATGGAAACAGATGTGAGCATTGGAGGCCTCATCAACTTCAGTCTGATGATCTGTGTGAACTTAAACTTGGTTCCTTTATCCAGAGACGAACTAAAACAACACAGGATTACAATAAAGGGCTTACATGTAATTTTTCTCCAGCAAGGCATGAAAGAGGAATTCAGCCACTGCAAAGACCTATAGACTGCTCAAACTCAAAAGTCTGACCACTAAGTGGGTGACACTTTTGGCATGATGTGGTTTCATGAAGATGGTGACAGAGAACACAGACTTGTTCTACCTCAGCTTATCCCTAAACTAGAGAATAAACCTGATCTACATGTTATAATTGTTTCAAAGTATTTGGACAATTAGGAATAAACCACACTGACCAGTTTTGGATAATTAATACATAGCTGAACTGAGCAGATTTGTGGATGTTTTCATGTGTCCAAGAAAGACTGGTCAAATTTATGGAAGGATCTTAATAAATACTTAAAAACCATAAGGTGTGGGTGGGTGGTGTGATATGCTTGACCTGTTTTTATACTTTTGGCTAAGCAACTGCTCTTACTATAAATTGAGACAGGATCCTGGTCTAGATTGACTTCTGGTTTCCTTCAGTGTGGCCATCCTTCTATCAATGCTGTTGCTGTCTGCCATGAAAAACATGCACATTTGCTCTTTGCTAACTTCTGCACAGGGACTAGTGATTCCTTTCTATTCATACAAGGCAGTGAGCTTGTTCTTGTTCCAGGACATAAGGAAGGGCAAGCCCTTCCTTAACCATCCCTTGCTCCCACAGCTGCTTCTGTGGGTGGGAGAGGCAAACCACAGCTCCCTCTGGAAAAAAAAGTTCTGGAAACACCCTGAATTGAAACTTTGCTTTCTTTTCCTGGCAACAAATTATTTGTGTACAGCCAAATTCCACATTTACCATTACAGGGATTTGTTATTCCATAAGGGGAAAAGAGCTTTTTCAAATGCTGCACCAGGATGACCTCTAGATGTGAGTTTGACAGTTTTGGTTATGTTAATAAAAATGGGAACAATAAAAAGGATAAGAATAATAATGTCCACATTTTCTCTTATTTTTAATCCCAAACTCACCTCAAAGAATCTGTTCTGTGATGTCATTGTGGTACCCCAGCAGCCAGCTGAGACATCTCACAGCATCAGGGTTTCCAGCTGCAGGTAGGGAATTCTAGCAAGACAACTTGTGCCACCTAGACATAAAAAGAAGAAGAAGCAGCCCATTTTTCCTGAAAAAAAATCCTTAGTGCAGCACCAAAGCAAAGAGAGTGTGGTTGATTTTTTTGGTAAAGACATTTAGTTATGAGACACCAAGAGTTGTTTCAGGGATGTTCAGGAGAGAAAAGCTGTAGCTCCAAGAGCTTCAAGGGGTTCAGAGTTACTTTTTTAAACAGAATAATTAAGTTCTATGCACAGGCATGAACAATCAGTGAATTACTGCATATTACACCATTATTTCCTTCTCCTCTTTTGGATGCCTCGTAATAAGTATTTCAGACAGGAATATAGCCATTCCAATGAAAATAAAAAGAGCATGAGAAAATAAATAACATTTTAAGGTGTAAATATGCAGCTATGGAATCACTAAAGAAATACAAATGTTGAAAAAAGGAAGTTTATGAACTCCATGTCTGATGGAAGCTGTCTGGAAAAGAGTTTAGCTGTCCTTCTAGAAAGCAAAAATTAATTTGCTTTGGCCAAATTAAAATTAATTAAAATTATGCAATGTTGCCCTTGTGTTAATTTTAACGGTGAGGTTGTTGTGATTTAAAGCTACAATTAGTTCTAGTGTTTGAAAGAGAAGCACTGTAATCGAGACAGGACATTTTAATAATCCTGGTTATAAACATTTAATACATCATCTTTAGGGACTCACAAACACATTGTAATTAACTTTTACAACTGAAATAAATCAGATTGCATTAGCATATTGCAAAGGAAAAAATCATTTGCATGATTGAAAACAGCTTTGGAAAATTATGTATAACAGGCTTCATGTAAACATCAATGCAAGCTAGTCTCAAACTTTTACCAAGATATTTTTAGGTTATTTTTAGAACAGTTAACAAACCACTTACATTTCTTTTACCCCTGTTAAATCTCTCCCTGCATCAGGAATGTCACTCACTCTACCTTGTACTTTTTCATACCAGTAATAAACGTGTACATGACCAAGGTCAACGAATAGCATAAAACACAAGATTAAGGTCCTGATCCTGCAAGCACTGAAATCATGTGAGGAACTTTGCTCATGTAAGAGCTCCATTGGCTGTATCAAGCTTGCTGATATGAATAAAGTTATGCTTAGCTATCTTCAGGGTTATGGTACTAATCATTCACCTCTACTCTTCACCAAAGAAAGCACAAACAAAATATACTGAGGGAGAAAAACAAAAACAAAAAAAAAACCAGGACGTGAGCTGCAAATTCACTAAAAGAAAAGGAGAAAATATGAAAACAACCAAAGGCCAAGTAGGAAACTGGTTTCAGTTATTTCATTTATTGCAGATGCAAAGGAAATTATTGACCTTTTGCTCAGACACACAGATCCACCTGCTTTCAGGCAGCTTTGATACAGACTTGGACTGTGAACATGTGAAAATTTGTACTTACAGTCATCTTTCTAATCCTGAGTGTTAATCTGGACAAAATTTGTGTTCCTCTGAGGTGAGAAATTCCAACAGTGGCATTAAAAATCTCGGGAGAGTTTTATATGGGATTTCCTGACCTAAAATCTTTATTAGATAATATGGGATCAAAGTAGCTTATTAACAAGAACAAAAATGGAAAAATCTCTCTTACAAACGTCTATAAAGCAGACCTCCACTGGATGAATCTGATTTTTCCGTCTTGAGAATGGTTTGTAATTTCATCTAAACCTGTGCTGACTGTTGAAGATCTATTTAAGATGATCAGGTTTGAACTTGAGAATTTGTTTACAGGCATATTTTTTTGAAAATGTAGCCATCTCTGGGGATACTGGTGTAAAAGTGGATGTAGGTCATTTTAACCCTTGGCCATGAAACAAGACTAGATCCAGAGAAAGGAAGAAAGTGGCAATGGATAACTTCAGTGGGTAATAAAGATGTGAGATTGAAAAAAAAAGGGATAACAGGTGGGTGAAGTTTGAGGTGAAGTCCTTACAGGACAAACATTATTGTCATCTTTCATTGAGAAGGGTCTGGATTTCATTTCCATTGGTTGAAGAACCTCATGTTCTCTTTACAGTTTCTCACTCTCCATTTAACTTTTTTTTTTCCCTCTCAAATTGAGAAGTTGTAGAACTATTTCAGAAATAAAGAGAGAAAAGGAGATGAACAAAACTTTTTTGTTTGTTTGTTTGTTTTTTTGGGGTTTTTTGTTGTTTTGTTTTTTTTTTTTTTTCCCCAAAGACCAGGGGGACAAAGATTTTTCTCCTGAGGCCACAGTGTATTGATTCAAAGCAGCAGTAAGTTAATTAACACAAGTAGTGAAGCCTCCTGCATAATTAACAAGACATTTACCTAAAATCAATAATCTAATTGCCACACCTACCGTACATGGGGGACAGTGTTTATCCTATTGAGAAAGACTCATTTATATCTGCATGTTAACATGGTGATTCGTGGTTTGTTTAAGAGCCTAACCTGATCTGTAAAGTGATAATTTATTGAACGATCAATTAAACTTTTTAACCTTGCAAATATAAACAGGTAATGAATAGCCACAAACCTATTTCCATATGAAAGTTCACACATCACAGAGATTTTCATGCAGTTCAGATTATATTTCATCAGTCCACTTTGAGACCTAGTGGAGAAGAAAGAGAGGAATAATTTCTCTTTGAGAGGCATCATTTCATTATTCTCTCTGGATTTTGGTCCTGTTTTTCTGTTCCTTAATATCAGTCTGGTCTTGAAGTACTCTGTCAGATTTCTAGTCCCTGATGACTGAAAAGAAGGCACTAGGGAACATAGAGGGTCCTTTTCTAAGGAAAGCAAACTGTGTCATCAACAGAAGGTGACAACCAGACCTAGAGCTGGGCAGAGATATGGTAAGCCAAAGCAGTTCTAAAATTGCTCTTATTGCACTGAAAGGACAGCCCATTGTAGATACACCTTCATGTGTTTTTAGTCTCATCACCCTGTGATAAGGAGAAGGAAGGGAAGCAAGTGAGAGTAGCTGGAAGGGAGGTTTACACAGAGAATCACCTTGCATTGAGGATGACAGCTGGCATCCCTATCTGAAAAGCTGGGTCCACTGAAAGCTGCTAAAATCTGGAGCCTGGAATTGTTTAGACTCCTTTAGAAAGTCCTGTCTTTCATCTTGCAAGTGCAAAATAGGAATTTAAGACATCCCAAGAACTAATTTTCTTCTGCGTTTTCAAGTAAATGTCCCAGCTTGTGCTAAAATGGCATAGGGCCCAGCACTGAGGTGTCAGATTGCTTTAAATTATATTTTTCATTTTGGCATGTTGATGTTTTGTAGTCTTACCCAGATTTTGATGGTGTGGAGAAACAGGAGACAAAATAACAAATGAACATAATGGTTTTCAAACCTTATCTCCAGAAAGCTGTGACTCACTGCAATGTTGCTTTTCCACAGAGATTCTGATTTGGTTTGAAGCAACATCTTTTGAACCTGTCAGTCACCATCCTTAATAGTATCTTAAAGTTCTGGACTGTGGCTTAGCAGAAGTAGGTACCAAGTCTCAAAATCCACGGTCATGTGTGAAAGAAAAGAAATTATTAAACCTAGATAAACTGAAATGCTTTAAACTTCTCTGCCAGTAGCTGGGACTTACTGAAAATTTTTACTTCAATACATCTCAATAAAATTTGGACTAACAGAGTCAATGAAATTTGTCACAGGACCGAAAAGAGCAATTTAACTGTACATGCTGTGCTCCCACAATGCTGGGAGAATTTCAGTCCCACCATGGATATCTTACTGGGCTAAAATTTTGTGTGTTAATGAAACCATTTGGGAGTTAGGTGAGGAACAAAAAAAAAAAAAAGAAAAAAGAGGGCTAGATGATTTAGATACACATAAAAATAGTTTTCAGTATTTTTAGGCTTGCAGACTTAACTGAGATAACAATGAAGTGTGAAATACAATGTTCTTAAAATTGATTTTTCACTAAGATGGTCTCTGTCTTAAAAGCTCCCACTTTTATTTAGTGTAATTCTTTAGTAATTTTTGCATTTCTCATTCCTTCTTTTTTATCTCTTTTCAGTCCTTCAACTTTAGTTTAACCAACTCAGGAATTAAAAAATTTGGAATAGTACCCTCCTCTCTTCCCTCCTTGTGGCTATTTTAACTCTCTTTATTGCTGTCAGGGACCTTGATATTTTGTCTGGTTTGCCTACTGCACACTAAACAGAAAGTTCCCCTGCTCTGGAGCCCATCTGCTCACTCAGTGTCTCTTTGACAAAAAGTAATTTTTGAATAGCTATAAAATTAAAAGATACAGGTAAAAAAGATATAGCAATAGCGAGAGTCATATGAGAGGCTGAAGCATTAGACCACAGTCCAAGATATTTTTGTGATAGCTCAGCCTCAGGAGTTATGTGATTTCAGCCTCTTTTTCAGCCATATTTTCTGAACACTTTAGGAATTTTTAATCCTTTTGTTTGACTGAGTCCCACAAAAAAAAAAAAAAATTGGAAAAAAAACCTTGTTATTCTTTTCTCTAATCTTGAAGTAGCTCAGTTTCCTCACCTTGTTGTTCCCAACCTATGTTGGGAGATAGGGCTGTTCCTTTGTTATGTGTAATACACAGCACTCTTATGGATGAAATTTTCAAAAGTGCTGTGAACTTTTCCTTCACATCCCAGTCACTGGGAAAAGTGCATTTGGTTAGGTCAAGGCTTTTTTTGAGGAACTGCAAAGCTTTTTTAGGCTTTATTATCTGCATACCATCAAGACGTAGTAATTTTGATTCTGAACTGGTATGGCTGTGATTAACCACTTTATCTGACAGTGATTTTTGTCGGTTGTACAAGGGCTGGGATCCACTTCTTTTACCTTCAGGACTTTTACCTGAGTTTGTTGAAGTCACATCACAAGAGATGTAACATTGCAAGGCCTCGGAAAGAGCTTGATGTTGCCATGATGCCAATGTGGCTGCGTGGACAGTGCAAGATAACAATGCAAGGAAAAGATTTGAATTTTCTTATCTGTGGAGCTGAGAGGAGCTCCTGAAGAAGTGTCATGCAATTATATGTAATTATATCCCCCTTGTATTATCAATTATATATGCTCTTCCTAATGATCTATGTATTATCAGCATTTCCTCTTAGCCCCTTCCTATGTTTACTCCATGTTTTATCTTTAACCCCTTGCAGATTCCTCTCCCCTTCCTGCCTTACCGTCTTCACGCCACTGACCCCCATGGCAAGAGCGGGTTTGCTTTAGTTGTACTTTGTACATGCACCAAAAAGAGAAAAAGAAATCCCAGCTAATGTTTTCAAATTAGCACAGCTCCAACTCTGGAGATTCTCATTAGTTGTTGGCTGAGATTTATCAGCTCTCATTTGCCTAATATGGAGCCTAACTTTAGGCGCCTGGCCCTTTCGGTGGGGGGTAAGAGAGAATAGGAAGGGGTCTTTTGTCATTGCCATGTGGGCTCACTAATTTGCTCTGCCTAATAAAATTACAAATGAACACAGCTTTGCTCATGTTGCCTTTATAGGTTATAATAACCTTGGTACCCCATAACCTCCCGCTAGCTGAATTAATCAGATCATATTAATATTTCTTCTTACTTTCTTTTAACTGGTTCTTCTCTTAATTAAAGGGGCCAAAGATGTAAACAGGGTAGGTGACTAGAAACATGGCGTCAGGTTATAAACAAGGCTCATTAAAAAGATGGATGTGCCAGCAGACTGCGAAAATTGCTTACTCCGCAAGTGTACATTTTGTAATTTCCTGACGACTAAAAGGACTAATACCAGATCCTGCTTTGCTTCCCAAGCCCCCACCCTTTTCTTTTTAAAGCATGTATAAAAGATGATAATTTTTGTGAGCTGGGGGAACATAGAGGAGTTCATTCATCAGCTGGATAAAGACCATTTGTATTAAAAATCTTTTTGCCCCTCTGACAGATTGGGACGCAAAACAGGATGTTATTATAACAACAATAAGAGAAAGAAATCAATCCAAAACCTGGAGATTTTGGAAGGGATGGGGAAAACTAGCCAGAAAACATGTTTATTGCTAATATTAAATAATTTTTATTGTAATTATCATTAAAACTTTATTCAGATGTAGTTGCATTTCCAGAGCTGAAATCAAAAGTCAGTATTTTTGTGCACAGCTTAGAGTTGGCAGGACCTGTGCTAATAGAGACAAGCAGGGTGTGCTGTGCCTGCAACACCCTCCCCAAGCACATGGATCCTTCTGCTGTATCCAGGCAGAAAACTGTCTATCCTACCTGCTTGAGTTGGTAGTAGAACCCACCAATTCATATTTTTAAAGTTATGTGTGAACTTCATATGAAAAGACAATCCAGTTATCTTACATAAATAATTTATGTTTTCACTCATTAGTAACTTCAGTCTTCTTAATATTGAAACTTCGCCTTGTAATATGTAATATTAAATTCAGCTCTAGTACAATAACCACTAAATAAAGCAGTGCAGTTTTCTCTCTTCCAGTGATTATTAGCAGGAAAGACCAAACCCCTGATTTTTCTATCTCCCTTTATCCCTTCTCAAGAAGAAGGAAAGTCATTCTGACAGGATGATGCACAGCATGACCAGAAAAGACCTCTCTCCTTCATGAATAAATTAGAGATGAAAGTTTCACTGATCCCCTTGCATTTTTATGGAGGGACCTCATCCTAATTTACCTAAATGCTTTGAACAAAACGAAAGAAAAATGTAAGCGGTGAAGGTGAAAAGGTTAAAATCTATGTTTAAATGGAAGGGCATTTTAACAAGAAGGCTGTGTGGGCTACCTGCATGTGATTGGGGTATCTTATTTTTAAGTTTAAGCATTTAAATGGGTAAGACACAACACTGTGTGATATTTTTCCCCTCAGTAATAGTAAGTTTTTATGTCATACAGCCTCTGTCTGTTCATTCTGTATCTACAAATGCCTAACTGAATTTGATTGATATCAATGACTGTTTTATAGTATTAGGCAAAATATTATTATTAATAATGATAATAAATAATAACACAAATCTAAAAAGTCTGTAATTCATTAACTTTATTTGAACTATAGAACAATAGATTTCAGCCTTTAGGTCAATGATTTAAAATTCCTTTAGGTTCAGGAAGAAGGAATTGCCTTTTTTGTAGGTAATTTTGAACTCTATGGAACAGTCTACATTATTTTAATCCAGAGTGGAGAATTCTACAAGTTGCTTAAACATTCATTCCCTGAAGTTTTTCAGGTGTACTTCTTAAAAAGTACTTTAAAATCTTGTGGAAGCCAGCAGTTTCATCTCTATTATATTCTCCAGCAGTTTCCTTATAAGCTAATATATTTTTATGAGTATCACTTAGGAATAATTAAAATACAAAAAAAGACACTTTCATTTTCACATCAGTTATTATAGTATTATTCAGAAGTTTAATGACTTTGGAAGATGTTCTCCCAAGCCCAGGTGTACTTTTTTCAGTTTAGTGTCTTCTTTGCTAGTGGAGTTTTAAGCTGGGTCCAAATTCCACAGGGCAGAGCAAGTTGGGTATTTGTCTGGGAATGACAGGCTTTGTTTGTTTTGATGCAGCTCAAAGCCTTCTGGATGCTTATTAAAAAAAAATAAAATAGTCACTAGGTATTTGATACAGGCTCCAAATACACTTTGTCTATCCTACAAAGCACCTGCACTGAGATTCATGGCACAACTGGAGAATGTATTCTCCAAAGCACCCCAGGATTTAAGAGATAGGATGAGCATTGGACCACTTGTTGAGGATGTAAAACCTTCCAATTTAAATGAATCTATTTCTGTGTTAGTTTAGATGTTTTATATCTCTAAGAACAGCAACAAAAACCAATCCAATCTGAGCAAAGGTTTCTATACAGTGCAGGCAAAATGCAACTTTTCAGTGACTGAAGAGAGGGCTCCCAGCATGGTACAGGGGAGTCATGGTCACACCCAAGCTGACCTGGGGACTTATGAATTTTCTGTGAACATTGCAGTCCAGTTGTCCTGCCTGTTCCAAACTAAACACCTAACATACAGACAGCTACACCTACACCAGGAGTTCTGGTCTACCAGTCAGCTGCTGACTACCAGTCACTAAAACCAGACCTGGATGGAGCCCCGGTGTTTTCAACATCAATCATAATTTCAAAAATTCCAAACCCACCTTAAAGTAAGTTCAGCTTCAGATTTCTGAGCCACCCTATGTTTTTAGAAAAGAAAGTCAGCATTTCAGATCACCTAAAAAAGCCAGTTCCCTTCCCTTAAAATCTGTGGAAGGTTTACGCCTAAACTAAATTTTATAATTTGAACTAAAATGATGGATATAGTGTTAAAAAGCAAAACAAATCATGACACACATGCAAACATTTTGGAAAGAAAAGCTATGGTTCATGCAAATTTGTGGTTGTCTGTAGCTGTGCTATTGCACTCTGAATTAGATGCAATTTCCCTCCCAATTTGGACCACCAAATGTGTGTTAAAACTACAAAAAGCCCATTAACCCATTGTATGCCTTATTTTCTTTACCTATGAAGTCATGAAAATACTGATTATTTGTCTTTGTGTTATATTTGGATCTCTGTTTATGACAATACCTGTTTATATATGGTGAAGGACTCTTGTCTTTTCTTTGCTCCTCAGAGAAATGTAACTTGGTTTTGATGCTGCCAGCTTGAAACGAAACATTGCCAAAATAATGAAAGGGAGTGAGCAAGAAAAGTTGGGGGTCTTTTTTAAAAAAAGGAATGAGAAGTTCCAAAAGCTTCAACCCTTCAAGTCCTTTTTTTAATTGGGGTCATTATTGATACAACAAGGCAGAAAAGGCATCCTGATAAACGTATCCTGCAAGCCGAGCTGTCATAGCACACCCACCCATGTCCAGCCACTAAATGTCAGTGTTTCTGTGGAAGACAAATGCCCCTTCCCAAGGACGCCAGCCAGGCCACGTGTGTGTGCTCTGTGTGTGTGTGTTTTTTGAAGGCTGACAAGGCACCTCTGCCATTTCCTCGCCTGGAGCTCTACCCACAGGCGGCCATGCCGGCCCCCCTCTCCCAAATGTTATTATTCTGTCGTGAGCCCTTCTTCTGTCAGGATGTTACTTCATTTCCACCTTTTGTCTCAGGTTGAATGTGAATGCTGCTCTTTCAGCAATATACAGTCGCTCGAGCTCTCTGCTGCAGCCTTACATAAATATACAACACCCGTCTCGGCCTATAACTCACTTCAGGCCTGGAAAAATAGTGACTTCCTTTATTGGCCAGATTCTTTCGCAATTCCCAACAGCTGTATGTTTTCACCTCCGAGGATCCTTATCTTCAAGTTTCCATTTGTCTCAGCACTATTCCAGTGGATTGCCAATAAAAATGATTCCCATTTTTATAACCCCTGAGAACATGGGGAGTGGGCTTTCCAGAAAAACCTATTTTTTAGCAAGGAAAAAAAAAAAAAGACGAAAAAATAAGGAAAAAAAGCACGGCTCCCCACAACTTAGCAGAAGGCAGGATTTAGCCTTCACACAAATATTTGAAAGTGTGAAACTTCCCGAGCAATCATCACAACTCCGCGGAGATGGGAACGGAGACTTCCAGCAATCTCTACAGCCGCTCAATCAAGGACTCTTAATTTTCCATTTGAGCAAGAGGAATGTCTGCGAATGGAACATTTATTAACACATGCGCCTCACACACACAAAGAGAGCTATATTTACAAAGAATTAAACTTGAGAGCATGAAATAGCATTGTAACCATATGACAAAGATACACTTAAAGAGATGTAAACACTAGGTGCAGGGAAATTTGCCAGGTTAGAGTCAGCTGTATCATTCTGTTTTATTACTATACAACTGTTTACTGAGGAAAGACAGATGATGGCTGATACACTCTGTGTGTTATCATAAGAGCTTGCTTGGGAGCTCTTTGTGACTGACAATTGCTACAGCCCTATGCAAAAACCTGGCCTGGGGAGTTGTTTTTCTTTTAGTTCTTCTCTGTCCATCATTCCAAACCATTAACAATACTTTTAGAAAAGCAAACTGGCAAAGCATCTTTAGTGTTTTGTATCACTCCCATGAGACAGTCACTAAAGAAGTTTAAATAATCCTTTCTTCTTCTTACAGGGTTATTGGGTTTGGTTCTTCCAGGGATAAATTTTTTAAAGCCTCTCCCCTGTCTGGGCTATGTAAGTCCCAGGTTCACATCGCCCTTCCCTGCCCAAGTCCTGGAGAAAACGCCATTAAATACCTTTATAATAGTTCTGATCTCCAATTCTGCTGCTAACAGCTCCTAGAGTGACTTCTAAGAGGAGGTGGTGTTCCTGTTTCTCCGTGGAGATGTGCAAAGCTGCCATCAGTTTTCCTGAAATGGGTTTGAAGAAACCCAGAAGAGAAGTCAATGCAGCACATGGGCCTCTCTCACCGTGTGCCTCTCTCATCTGATTAATTTCTATGACTAAGAAAAGGAGTTCCAGGTATCTGAGAGAGACAGTTTAGAGCATAGTATGTTTTCTTTATCCTTAGTGGGATCACAGCACCAAGATTGCAACACGAGACATCTTCAGTAGCGTTCCTTGCTGCTTTCCAGAGTGGGTCTCTGAAGTGGGGCAGGAGAGCTGGAGGGGAAAGGAGGAGAAAAGTGGAGACCTGTGAAGGCAGGTATTGCCTTCTCCCCATCTCCACCTCTGCAGACATTTGCACAGGAGGGAATTCAAGGCCCAGTTCATCCCACTTCACTTCAGATACCTGAAGCACTTAAGTTATGAACCAAATCACTCTATTTTTCCTCTGCAGTCAATGGAGAGAACGAGATGGATGTTCAAAAGGGACAAACTGTCCCTCAGGGTCTCTTGTTGCTCGGATGAACCCAGGCCCTGATATCTGCTGAACCAGAAACCTGCCATCACCTCCCTCTCTTTACCATTTCTTTTCCCTGCCTGTCACAAAACTTTTGTGACAAAAATTTTGGCCTGTTCTCAGGTTCAAGTATTTTGCTCTGTCTCGGCTGAGGAGAAAAGGGGAAGGGTTCTTTCCTCATGGGTTCCTGATCTAAATGAATTATTGCAAGGCACTTTTTTTTAAAGCCTCGGAAAGGGGATTTGAAGCTATTGTATTTATCTGACCATTATGAGCACTGTAAAACATGCTGTTTCACATTGTAACATAAGCTCTTTTTTAAAGTATGCCCAGAGTATTTGTAATTGTTATCAGGCCCAGATGTATCCGAGTGTCAGCATGAAGCACTGAGAGTTGGCTCAGATGTACAGAATGTAATTAGCTCAAAGCCCTGTGCGCTTAGTTTGTAGTGGAAGCACAGACTGATAATAAAACAAAAAAAAATGAAAGTGGCAAAGGTTAAAATCTATTGTTCACAGTGCTAAAGCTGTTCTGGGGGAAGCCAGTGCTGGCTGCTGCTGTGCTGGAGTGCTCAGACTCCAAACGAGATCAGAAGTGAGCCAGTGACAAAGGTTAGTTCAAAATAGGTGATGATAGACTAACATTAAATTGACATTATTCTCACAATAGTGGCCCAGACATTTGGTCTATCTAGTCTGGTATCCTGCCTCTGACTTGTGCCAATTCCCTCATGTGTCCGGAGGAAGAATAGCATATGATCCACACACCCACTTCCCACTGAGCTTCCAGCGACTTGTGAAATCCCAGATGTGGTGGGAGTGCAGGGATGGTACAAACGGTTCCTGAGCTGCATGGGAACCATCTATTCACTCATGTACTCATCTACATGGTTGCCAACTTGCTTAGCTTGGGGGTTTTTTGCTGTTGTTTTTGTCATATCCAGGAAAAATCTGATTATTCTGATAGACACTTGCTGAGAACATCATCTCCACCTACTGCTGCCCTCTACTGAGTGGGAGCACAAGTTTGTGTCCAGGTTTCTGGAGCTCAGCGTTGTCCAAATTAAAGTCTCCTCTTGTTTGAGTGACTTTGAAGCATGTGCATTTGATCTCTATCCCTACAGCCACTATGACATTTCCAGAGGCTGTTGTGTGCACTGTGGTGACAAGCACGACTTTCCAAGGTGGCTATCGGCTCATTAAAGTACAGACACTTTCTGGGTTGATTGTTGTTAAGGAGACAAATCTTAGCACTTGCAAAAAGCTCTGATAGTTACAGTGCTCTGCACTGTTATAATGCATAGGGATGTGGGTGTATTTAAATTTAGATGTGTGCACTTGCATCACATTCACAAATGCAATAAACAATATCTAATAACATTAATAAGGTGCAGGCACATACCAGTTCTCAACAGGAAATTCAAATCTGAGGGTGACATGCTGATCTCAACTCCCTCTCTTGAGAAAAAATAAGTCAGAACAGCTTGAGTGAAGGACAGAGTGTCACAGCCTTAACTTGAACATTTCCTGGCTTTTGTTGGTTTGTTTCACAGCCTTCACATTCCTTAAACATAGGTTTGTTTGATTTTAATTTCCTTTTCTCCGTTAAAAGAATGAAGAAACGTGTTTGAGGGGAGCCCTGAGCATGATTTCTTTTCACAGTCACAGCTGAAATTTCCTATGTTTGTTTTTTCTTTTACGATGTTTAGTGTTAAAGACGAACTTCTGGGGAGGAGATGTAGCCAGCAACAGGACATATGTTTCTGACAAGAAAGACAGTCTCAGGCTATCCTGGTCATCCAGCATGTGGTGGACCTTGGTCCAAGTTCTTCATCTTCCCTTTGCTGGACTTTGCTGAGGGGCCTTAGTCCAGTGTGCATGTTTGTCTCTGCATGGGGATTGTGGTGTTGCAGTATCAAATTCTGTGGCATTTGTTTTGCAGGTGGCTAAAAGAAACACAAACAGAAAAATGTAAATCCCATGTATTTGGGCCACGTGAGAGATGGGCCAGCTTGGCTTGGTTGATGTGAAAGCAAGTCCAGTTACCTGCATTTCTTTTACAATTCTCACACTCAAGTGCACAAGTGCTGTAGTCTTAAATCTCACCTTCTCCAGAGCTTGATGACCTTAGACCTTGCTTCACAGTTCAGATCCACCATCCACATCCTTTTCCCATATCATATGATAATATCATATAAATAAAAAGTTTTTTTAAGTGAGATCCTTCTTTTCACTTTCAAATTGTTGTTATCACCCCAGTTTATCCCTCCCGCTCACTCCTTTTCTCTGAAAGGATTCCTATAGAGGAACAGGAGGCTTGGCCATTGTCCTTTTCATATTTTCCCATATAGAGCTACATTTTGCTACAGTATTTCAAGAATTCACCTTACCTAGGGGATGCTATTTTTGTTGTGACTCTCCTAATCCAATGACAGAGGGATCATTCATGTAATTTTTCCTTTTCTGTATTATAAAAAACAGACACAGAAAGCTAACAAAGGATTTGCACAGTCATCAAGAAATGGGCATGATATGAAGGAAGGAGAGAAGTGAAGGGGAGAAAAATTTCCAGTGCCATTGGCTCCTTTCATTGGCGCTCATGAAGGGAATAGTTTTTGATAGACTCTTACTCCAGAGCCGGACACAAAGCCCAGCAAAGGTTATAAAACCGCATTAGTGGGTACAGTAAAATAGGTCTACAGGATACTCCAAATGGGTTATCTGTAACAGTGAAATAGCACAAGGGCAGAGATGAGGGGAAAATGGCAGCTTTGAAATGACTTCAAGAGCTTCTCAGAAAGGGAATTCTCCCCACCCACTCTGTTCCCTCTCTCCTGGGATTTTTGCAGGCTCTCACACCTCCAATTACTCATTAATTTTTTCCCCTCTAGCCTCAGTTCTGCAAAGTCAACATGGTTTATGAAAATCAAGTTGTATTCTGTATACTTAATACATCATCTCTACGAATAATCATTTTGGAATCTGAACTTGTTTCTGTTATCTGGCTCAGCTTGACAATGATTTATGAAGCAGAAAACAAGACAGCTTCATTTTCATAAGGCAGCCTGAACCTTCTGGACAAGGAAGAGCTCTGAAAGTTGTTTTGACTAGTAAACTGAAACAAACATGACACAAAAGTCAATACAACTGCAACATCAGCCTCTCATTTTACAGAGTAACTTTCCTCGGCTAGAGCAATCTGACAGTCAAAATGTTGTGATATTCGATAACGTTCTTCATCTTCACTAATTACAACTGTGGGGTACTTGCCGTGATGGGCATTTTCGATGCAAACGAAATACATGGCAGCCATTCACTAAGCATGTCTGGTTAGCAGTTAAAAGGACACTGTCATTGCATTTGGCTTACATTTTATTCCTGTGGATAGAGATATTACACATTATATTTGAACATTAATCTGGATTTATATTAGCTCTCAGAAAATATAAGCTGAGTTATGCGAATCAGTCCGTGTTTATTTGGCAATGAGTGTGTTGAAATACATGTGATGGATTCTTTGGACTTTCATTCTGTATTTGCTGCCATTATGCAACACTGAGAAACTGGAAGATGCAATTCCCATGAAGATCTTAGAAAAAGCCTTAACAATTTCAGTTCAAGTTTCCTCACCCATTGCTAGTAATATAAAACATGTGGCATATGCCAGAGACAATATAGCTGTGTATATATCTACTTAGCTTATTGCACCTCCTTTTAGTGTGCAATAAGTAGTATAGATAGTACAAATCTTTCCATATGAGATTAATTTATTTTGAGCCTTTCCGTAAAGATTTATAAAACATACCAGCAAAATGATTGTGGTGGAAAACACCATGAAATGAGGCAAACTTAATATTTTTTAGTTATCCAAAATGTCAATAGAAAAGTTTTATTTTATATTATGTCTAAACAGACACTTAGTTAGTCTATCCACTAACATTACAAAGAGATAGTTGAAATATTTCAAAGTATATTTTGGATTTTTTTTTAATTATAATGTTATAAAATATAAATATAAAAGAAATAAACATAAAATAATATTGTTATCTTTCTAGATTGTTATTATTGTTACAGGTAATGTTTTAGATAATTGTATTACAGTTTTTATTTGAAAATATCCATCAAAAGTTTGCCTTTCATCTAGGTGAACCTGGTGGTAACTTTCTCCAAATTTTGAAACATTATATTTGTAAAACAGAACTGTTATTGCTGAGGAAAATCTATTAAAGAATATGGTCTGACACTTTTATGCAACATTTTCAATGTTTCTTTAAACCAGCTGTTGGTGGATCGCTAAACAGAGCCTAGAAGATACTGCAGTGCATCGCAGCCCTTCATATAGTTATAGAACCATAGAACATCCTGAGTTGGAAGAGATCCATAAGGATCATTCAAGTCCAACTCCTGGCCCTGCACAGGAACACCCCAACAATCTCACCCTGTGCCTGAGAGCATTGTCCAAATGCCCCAGTAGGAGTGCAATGACAAGGAGTTGCTTATTCATTCATTTACTTGCTTTACCATGGGAAGTGCTTCCAAGGGAGTGAAGCTGGGTTGTGCAATGTCTTTCCTCTGTTTTCACCAGAGAAATCAGGAGTGGATCCGCTTTAAATCCCTATGCCTGAACAGTCAGAACCATGCCCAGCATTGCTCTTCACTCTATCCCTCTGCCCTACTAAAGCACTGATTATGCCTATTTTCAAGCTGTGAGCTTGCATGTGGCTCTGCCGGGCTCTACAACACGTGGTTCATGGTGTAATATCCAGTATGGGGTCAGTGTCCCCACCAGCACTGCGATAGGTGCACGGGCTGGCTGGGGACACTCCAGCTCTTAGGCCATAATACATCTTCACTTCCGTTCCTCCCTCCCAAATGTGATTTTATTCCTGCCCCTTCATTCTTCACATCAGTAAAATCAAGAGCACACAACGTTTGGAGAATATTTGATTTTTGAAGCTTTACAGTTAAGTCAGTCAAATATGGGTGAAAAAACCCTGTTGTTTTAGTCCCAGAGTCGGTACGGAAGTCAATTGTGTACTTGATTTTAACAATCTTCCAAGATATAAAGCCATTTGACTGAGGTCATACTTAAGATAATAAAACTCTTTTTGATGAGGTTCATTTACATATTTGTTTTCCTTGCCTGAGCCCATTTTTTGGTATAGATTTAGTGCAGTTGTTTACAATGCTGGAATTTTTATGATTAAGGTCATACATGAGAATATTTACAACGTCAGGAATAAACACAACTTCTATTTAAGAAGCATATCCTGTTCCCAAATGAGATCCAAGCCCTGCTTATAATGTCATGCATTTGTAGAGCACTTAATAAATGTTTATTTTCAAATGCAATTATAAACAATTCTTGCATTGTTGCGGTAGGACGTGGACTTCACATCTCTTGACATTAGCACAGGAGATATCCATTAGGCAAGATATGCCTCTCTGAGAAGTAATTTGACCTCCAGCCCTGTCTGCAGAGGGCAACCCCTTGCTTTGTGACACCCTGGATTGCAAATGATGCTTTAACTCATATCTTGATGGGTTCAAGGAAACATTCTAAATAAATAAATGCACACAGGCATGTCTTGGATATTTAAAAGAAATTAAAGTTAGCATGCAAAGCTTCGGGCCAACATTACCTGCTGAAAATTATGAATTTTGGGGTGACAAGGCATACAGTCACTGAAACAGCAGCAATATCACAAATATTTTCAGAAAAGTGACCAAGAGCTTGTGTTTGTTTTGTTTTTCTTTCCCACTCATGGTCCCTTCCCTTTTGTATCAAATCCACAGACATTCTGGCAACAGACCTCTCCTGTTGGAGGGGCAGAGAAGGAAAAAAGAATACCAGAAAAAACAATGGGGAGATGTAACATGTGCACTGTAATTAGATGAGGAAGCCATTAATTATGTTGTTTTCAATATCCTCTAAAAGGGTTGCCACCCCTAACTACATATTTATACATATTTACTTGTTAATCAATAAAGGAAAATGGCTACATTATTTTGATTAAAACATCAACCAAATGTGTGGCAATAAAATCAAATTTCAGGGGGAAGGTAAAAAAAAGAAAGAGAGGGAGAATGAGAGAGATAGCTATGTATGCCTTCCTCCAGACCATGATATATGATATTTTCAGGCTGCTAGGAGAGCAGACACATTAAGAAAATAGTGCTAATGATATTAAAGTACTTTACAAGGCTTGTTACTAAGCGCTGACAAACCTGTCAAGTGTATAATGTAGGAGGCTATTGTAGCGTTCTCAGAAAACCATACCTCTGCCCCATTTCAGTGCAATCTCCTAATAATGGAGCTGCTATAAATTCTAGCCAGCAATGGGACAGACTCCTGGCTTCTCACCCCAATGTGAAGACATGATAAATATAAAAGAAAATGGCTGTCAGTTTTGGCGCCCGAACCTTATTACAAAGTCTTAATCTTACTGGCCTCAGCACCTTTTATCACCGCCTTGTTATGAGCTGATGGCTTTTTTATTTGCTGGGAGATGGAGGATGTGTCATTTGATGTCCTTTTATGTAGCCACTGCTCTGTCCTCTCATGGAAAAAAATCTTTTTTTATATGTTTATTACAGTAACCGATTAAATGCAAGGCTCATGCTGTGTTTGGTGCAAGCATGTTCCTGGCTGATTTTTGCAGAAGCTTGGATTTAGATAGTCAGATGCAGAGTTATTAAGAATGTGGGCACAACGGAGTGTTATTTTTATTTTCCGGGTCCTGGAATGTTGGCATCGCTGCTGGTGTTATTATTTATTATTATTTATTGTTTTGCTTTCCGTATGGATTTTTCCCTCTTGCCAAGGTCAGAAAGAAACCGTAAGTCCTGGCTCATTCTCTTTCACTCTTCCCTCTCCATTGCCCCCCCTACCCCCCTCTTTCTCTCTCTCTCTCTCTTTCTCTTTCTCTCTCCCTCTTTGCAAGTGTCAGCCACAAAGACGATGGGCCTGTAAACAAAGTTTGACTCAAAACTCAGCTCAGGTTCAATCAGTTTGAACTTTAAGATGAGATATCTCACAATTATCTAAATATTATTCCTAAACCTCACAGCTGACTTCCTGTCTTCTTCATTTATGGCAAACAAAAGACTGAACTCCACTTGAAACAATGACCCTGTCAGAACCCTTATCCCCCCAAGAACTGCAGCAAAGTGCCAGCATCAGGTACTTAACTCAAGATGACATTGATGGGTTGCTTTCAAGCTGTGGCCAGAGAGTCCATCACTTGTTCTTATCCTCAATTTGAAGTCGGGGCGGCCTACTTTGTTGCTGCAGAGGAGTCCCCTCCGTCTGATTTTTGTCTGCCAGATGGTGACCAGGTTCGGAGCAGGGCTGGACCCATTAGCCGAGCTCCCCATCTAGTGGCTGCCAGCGTGGAGGGGGAGGCAGCAGGCAGAAGCTCAAGAAGGACCTGTCGCCCTCCAAAGGCCAAAGCTGAATCAAGAAAGAGGGCAAAACCAGAAAAAGATTAAAAAAAAAAAAAAAAAGAAAAATAATAGGTTTCCCAACCAAGTTAATCTCCTGAGAGAAACAGTCTGGTCTTCTTTGACCTGTACGTTGACCTTCCAAAGATCTGGACACCACAGCTCATGAGACAGGGGATGCACATGTACATGGTGTGAAAGCACCCAAACTTCCCTGGCTCCATAACATGGAAATGCCCAACAGAAATATGCACCCAGTCTCCTGTGGCTACTCGTCTTCCCTAGAAAGCCTCCATTTGGAACGACCAGATTTAACTGATCATCGTGCAGTCACATTGTCAAGGAAGATCCTAACAAAATGCAATTTACAATCTAAATGGATTTAGGAGACAATGCAGTAAGAACAAGAATCATAAAGATATGAGAGATAGAGCTATGTCTAACTTGCCTCAGCAGATCAGTGGCAGTGTTAGGAATAAAATATTCTTGAGGTTGGGACTTGTCTGAGCCAAACTGATTGTTTTCCTTCTATGTATATTAGAAGAATTGTCATGTAGATATGATATATATGATGTGAGGTTTATTTTTAGCCCACAACTCATGAGCAATTAGGTTCCTATGAGTTGCATGGAGCTGAGCAGTTGGGTAAAGGATGGAGGCCCTATGGCTGAGGGAAAAGTCTTGAGACTGAGCTCATACATCATACGACCTCAGAAAATGTGAGAGGATCAAGTGCTTCTCATCATCCCCCTTGCTCACTGCTGCCCTGGCTCTGGAAGGAATTTCAATATGAGTTGGAGATCACAATCAATCATCCATAATAAGTTTGGTCAGTTCTGCTGCATCTTTGGTCAGTGAGCTGTCATAATGCCCAGGCATGGACACAGCTGAAGGATGAGAGGTAGACCCTCCAGTGAAAGGACCTTTCTCTCCCTTACCAGCTGCTGGACATTTGCTGTATTGGTATTTCTAAAGAGTAACAGCTTCTTAAACTTGTTTCCATGAAGATGTATCTGGTGATTGTCATATTAGAATAAGGACTGAGAAAGGGGAATTAATGGTTTAAACAGGGATATGCATAAAGTTTCTTACGCTTCCATCTATCACACATAACACCATTCTGACTCTTATATTTCAATATCCCTCATTCTATGTTATCAACCTGAAGCTAAAATAAAAGAAAATAGTCCTTAATGTGTCCTGGGGTATTAGCTTGTTGCATATCGTTGGAAGTGTGTTTGCACTTTAAAAGCAACCTTGAGGGTGAGAGAGCACAGGACCAGTGTGGTAGTTACTGTAATAAGGCACATGTGGTTTGCTAAAGCACAAGGGGAAGAAAAACAATTGATGAAAAACTCAATAGGATGGGAAAGGCAAATTGCTTGGCTGGAGATTTAATTAAAAAGGAAACAGCCCTCCCCATTTAAAGGTCGGTTTGCACCCCTTAAATTACAAAAAGAACTCGGGGCTGAACTCAACACACAGTGCATGTTAATAAGAGAGAGCAGCAGACTGTGTGACTGGTCCAGCTCTTCTCAGGCAGAGCTACCAGTCTGCAAGACATGGCCAGTGCATGCCAGCTATCACTGGGACCTGACCCCAGGATCTGCCTCCAGCAGAAGTGATGCTCACCTGTACCACGTAAAACATGCAGAATGAAATATAATGTGGCTTAAGTCTCTGTTTGCAATTTTCCTCCTCCTATCTTCCACCCCTCCTCAACAGCCCTTTTTATATTACCCTTGGCTTTGTGCAGCACTTTCACTGCCATGAATGCCTCTCTCCCATGGGAGAACTTGATGAAGGTTATCCATTGTCACCCAGTGTTATACTGGGATGTCAGGACACCTTGAATAAACGGTTTACATGAGATGTTGCCTCTAAGTGCATCCTCAGAAAAACTGCCATTGCCCTTTGCTGAGAAAGTTAACATCATAAAGTGAAGGCTGCCTCCGACCAAATGGGAATGACATTGCAGATTAAGGGCTCTTTAAATTATGCATTTAGTTCAGACTCCCGGGGAGACAGTATATGAGATAAAGCTAGCAGACTTACTCTGCAGCCTGGCTCTGGAACCAAAGACATTGTTAAAACATTTTGCCAAAGAAACTTCTGTAGAGGTAAAAAAAAAACCCTGCTCAAAACCAACAAATCCAAAACAACAAAAATATCTGCTCCATCACGTCTTTAAGGGCTCAGGTTATTAAAATAAGTAAAAAAGAAAGAAGTCAAGAAAAGAGAAAGAATATTTCCCATGGATTTAGAAGGATGGTGACTATCCCAGTTTTAATAATAAGATTTTTATTTATGTCAAGATTCCTGCTAGCAGAACCAGGATTATGTTTCCCAAAAATTTATTAGATTAAAAATGCTCTTATTTGCTTTTCAGGCTGATCACCCCCATACACACACTGTCCCTGGCAACACTGAAGTATTCAGGACAACCTCACAGCTTGTACCTGCTGAGACAGATTTGAGAAAAAAACCCCTCTTGGTTCCCCTGTTTGCATGCAGCTCTGTAACCTGTAACTTCCTGCCTTCATTTAGCAGAGTTTAAATTGCAAATTCATGTTTCTTAAAAATGCTGTAACATCATAAGTGGGACAGTTTTATGACAGCTCTGAATTACCAGACAATACTGACACATGCCGTGTGCACTTACTTTGCCTACCAGTTATGGCTGTATTTATCTGCCCATATGTCACTCTGTGTCTAACGCATCTATTTACCACGTTGAGATGGATATTCCACAACTGAGGGCTCTTAGTGCATCCTTTAGAATGAAAAAAAAATTTAAAAAAAAAATCTCGTTTCTCAGATAATTTATTTTATAGGTGATAGTTCTGCCTTTTTTAGGGATTTTACATGCATCTTTCTGCAGTTCCTTTATTTCCAGATGACACTCACTTGGAACTCTTCCCTGACAGGCAAAATGGGCTGGGCCTTCATTTTATTGATGGTAAAACACAGAGACAGCACTCACAGGCTTCTGTAGGTGAATCTGGGTTGTATTATGCAGAAGATATGCTCCCTTGGCTGGGGGATCGACAGAAGAATTCCAAACGAACGTTCACTGAAGATTTGACAGTCTTCTTCACCCTCTTTCCATCCTCCACATACTCACTCCTCCCCACCCCCCAAAATATTCTGAGCCTCCCTGCCCTGCTTTCATGCACCCAACTGGCACCAACCAGCCATGGCTCTGGTGAAAGAGGGGCCAAATTCCCAGCACAAAGTCACTGGTGACCAGGAGGGGCAGGCAGCTGGGGGAGAGAGGTTCCATCTGCAGTTCCACATAACCTCTGCGGACAAAGGAGTTTTAATAAGCTCTGATATTCTTCCTGGAGGTCTTGCCCAAACTGGAAAAAATTTGGAATCAGCTGATAGTACTCCACTCCCTGAAGTGACAAACCTTGGGTGCAAGGAGACTCCTTTTTCTTTCATTTTATGCTAAGATTTTCATGTGTTTTTTTGGCTTTATCTATATTTCTAAATATCAGGCAGCAAAAGTTCCAATATACTTACAAGGTTGTCAAATTTGCAGAATATAAATACATACATGTACAAATGCACACATATATGGAGACAGAAAGAAATAGAGGCACAGAGAGAAAGAGGGAGAAGCATATGTGTGTTTAGATGTATGTATATTATGTATACATACAAATATGTGGTTTTTCAGGACCTTTACCAAGATATGTGATCTACCTTGACCAATGCTCACCACCACACTTTGAAATTTTGTTCTCAATTATTTTGAGCAAGGATTACAGTTTCTTTCATCCAAAAGAAACCAAAATGCTCTGTCCAAATACACTAAGAGATGCAGCTCCCTATGATTCAAATCCTCATGAGTTTTGCTGGAGCTGGAGTTGCCTCCACTCCAAAAGAATCATCTCTGCCATTACAGAAGTCTTGCCCTTTTGGGGTGAAATGCAGCAACTGTGTGACAAAGACAGAAACATTTCACAGTAAGCCAGGCCCAGGTCTGAATTGCAGTGTGTCTGACAGCGATCACCAGGGAGAATTGTGGTCAGTGAATAAGTTTTTTCCTTCAAATCTGTATCTTGCAAAAAAGTTCCATAGGTCATTAACACCTACAAGCTGGTTTACCTCATGGTCAAAAGTTATCTTCTCCTACGACACAAAGCCATTAAAATTGTTCTTTAGGTGCAATTCAGTGATTCTAAGGACTGTCACTCCTTCAATCTGCCACTGCTTGCTTGCAGCATTTGAAACTTGAACATCTGCATTGCACTGGAGAAGGAAAGGAAGCCAGGTATTGACCAGACCCGACTGCTCATGAGAGCTCAGAGACAGATGAGACAACCTCCTTCTTCCACAGATAAGGAGAAATCTGGCTTTTTTTACTCCACTTACTAGACAGACAGGAAAATTACTCCTTCAAGGTAGAGCAAGAGCAATTGCACTATCCCCTTAATCAGTACTTGCAGCATATCAAGCTCATCATCTTGATGGTAATAGCTGTTTGACAAGTCAGGATAAAAGTGATAGTCTTCTGAAAATGAGATAACAATCCAGTTTAAAAAAGGAACCAAAAGAAAAGAAAGGAAGAAAAGAAAAAAAAAAAAAAAAACAACC
>VZRZ01005254.1:219954-297824 GCA_013398175.1 Climacteris rufus
AAAAAAAGAAGATATGACCCACTGTGAGGTGTCTTTTAATTTAATTTCATCCAAGGATAACAGTTTACCCAAAAATGTCTTCTGTGAGTCACGTACAATATTTCAATCTGTCATCTTGTATTGACCTGGCTAACATGGAAATATACTGCACTGAGCTTTTGTCAAGCTTACCAACTTGGTCTAAAACCTGATGATTTCTTTTTTAGATCATAACTGTGCTGAGCTCTCTGCTTCCACTTTCTTCTCTCACACGCAGAGAGCTCAAAATGGAAAATTCATCCAAATGCAAAAAGAAACAGCATGATCTGGCTCACAGCTCCTTAGAAGTACAGGGAAAATTGAATTTTACTGTTTTCCTAAAAATGAAGGCCCAGAGTCAATCCAATGCTATTATGGAAAAGGAAAATGGTTGCAGCAGAAGACGAATGGAAAGAGCCAGGCAGAGCAGCAACAGGGAAATGTGGTTTTCCCGCTGTTATAACAACTCAAATACTGTTTTATTTTAGGAACAATTACGTTAAAAAGTTATTTACAAACTTGCACAAGAGTCAACTGCAAGAAAAGGTTTGTTGTATGCATTGATAGCTTGCAAAATAATAATATTAAATATTAATTTAATAATTATGGCATTAAATATTTAAAATATAACATTATTCTGTAGCTGAATCAGTAGCAGAAACTTGAACTGGTAAATTCTGAGAAGAGATACCAGTTGGTCAGGTTGCTGCTCTTTAACTGTTGAAGTGTCCCTGAGAATTTAGTTTCTAATTCAAATATTTATTGTGTCAGAATTAGTTTTCTGTGAATCTTCTGTACTCTTTTCTTAAGATAACTAAAAGAATAAAATAAAATACTCATGCTGGTCTGTGAGTATTCCTGACAGTGAACTTGGTTCCTGGAAGCAGAAGGGGAGAAAATACATTCAAAACAAATGTATTTAAAACTAAATAAATCTTCATAGGGCTTTGCTTGAACATTTTGTCTCTTCTGGTATTTGCTCTGCTCCGGTTCTTGCTTCTCATGCTTCAGTGATCAATCTCTCTCTACTGCTAAAGCTATGGCACCAGGAAACTGTCATAAACCTCAGCAAATTCTGAGAAATCCAGTGTTCATGTAGTCCCGCAGTGGGATCAGAGACTTCTTACTGAAAACCCTCCTCCTCAAAAAGAAAATCAACAAAAATCAGAAGGCCAAAACCAGCCCAGAACAATGGCCTGCTTTTAAGCTGGAAAAGGAATATTTCATGGGAGCCACGCTATGCAATCTCTGATCTTAGAAGTTGTGCCAAATGGCCACAAGAGCAGGAAGCAGAGAATGGCCAGGCATGTGTTCTTACAGGGTGTTCAGCAGATTAAAGGCTTACCTGAGAATGATCACAAAGGCAATCCTAAAAAAATGAATCTGGGATTTCCACAAGCATGACCTTCCTTGCAAGGTTTGCAGAAAGGTTTGCCTGACCATGGCAGTGGGGTTGGAACTTTAAGGTGATCTTTAAGGTTCTTTCCAACCCGAAACATTCTATGATCCTATAGTTTCCTGCATTTTCAAAACCCACAGAGAATTCAGTCCTTTTAAATCTGTTTTTGAAATCTTGGTGTCAGCAAAGTAGTTTGTAACTTTTATTTTCCCACACATTGCCTTAACCTAGTAATGCCCTTAATCTCCAGCTCTTTGCACTAGTAGGACCTTCAGATCCTAGCCAAAGTCCTACAAACATGCAGCACTACATTTGTTGTTGAGAAGACCTTGCAATCTAAACAGATCAGACAAGGTAAGAAGAGAAATGGAATCACATTAAGGGATAATGATTTGTCCATGCTCTTAAAGAACTCCTTGGCACCAAAGGAAGCCCAGCTCTCTGCCTGAGGCCTTACTGTCAGCTCGCCAAACAGATATGGAAGGACTAATAAAAGTCAGTCAATATTTAGATGGTGCCATAGTACCTTATTATTTAATGAAACTGAACAGGAAAGTAGGAAAGTAGACACAGTGCATCTAAAGATCTGTATTTCAGCAGAATCCTTCCTTTATGAAGATGAATAGGGAAGCACTGGGACAAGGAGCATTTCTTTCACTGCCTGATAACACTTAAGACAAAGTATTTTGAACAACAGTAATTGTGGCTCAGATGTCTGTGCTGCTTTATGACAGAGCAAATATTGCCACAGATACATAATTTCTTCCTAGAAGAATGTTTTATACAGGCCACTTGTTGATACCGGTTTCTATTTTATTTTTCTGTCCTCTGATTAGTTTCTGTTTTCAGCAGCATGTTGCAAGTTCTTTATCCTGATCTATAATCCCAGTGTAGTGAGGTGGGAGCTTTTAGCAGTGTGACAGTCTGTCTCTCTCCAGCACAACAGCAGCCCCTTAGCACGATCTCTGCTCAGCATAAAGAGGTTATCTCTGAATACAGATAACTGGCTGCTGAAGGCCAGTTGGAAGATTTTTGGAGAAGTGCTGGTCACAGGCAGTCGAGGTCTCTAACCCACATTTTACCCCAGTAACATGAGAAACTCTGTAACTTATATCATTCTGAGTAATGTTCCCCATCACACGCAATTCACCTTCCTTTCTTTTTTTTCCCCTTTTCAGCTGGCTTTGTTGTTTGCGTGGTGTCAGTAGGAATGTGCTTGGAGCAGAGTTATATGGCATCATTTGGAGAAACATTGCGTTAATAACCAGAGTTCAAGGGCAAAGGATATAAACGGAGCAAATTACAAGTCTGAGCAGATATATGGCTTTTGCTAAAAGGGACACAGGCTGCTACTTTTATTTACTGGGTGCTGGAGCACTTGCAAAAAGGTGCAAGAAAACATGAATACATTGTTATATGATACTTCATAGTTTAGAAAAGCAATGCAAATTTTTAATCCAGAGAGAAAGACGGTTTGAGGCTAAAAAAAAAATTAAAATTGCCTGTCCTTGTAGTGACTTTGTAGTTTTTAACCCTACACTCCTCAAGTGCTAGAATCATTCAGATGTTAGTGACCCAACTTTGCCCTGAATGAAATTTGGAGGTATTAAAGCAGACATTAACAATAAAACATTGGCAGGTTCAGAGCAACCATTCATCTAACCTCAGCTGTAATTAAGTTTTGGCTTTGAATGGCTCAGTCCACTCCCTTGATCTTCTGGGTTCAGCCACCTCTCTGTTATCTCAGGGTTAGGTGGCGAATCTCCTGCCTCTGTGACTCAGCACAAACCCCAAACCCCAGTCCCTGAAGGGATCAAAGTCTGCTAAAAGGCTGAGGAGTTTCAGGCAAATTCTGTCAAGCTTGTCACAGGCTGGGATTATTTCATTTCACAGCCTGTAATACAATTTCATGTACTGCTATTGACTGTGGCAATAACTAACTGGAACATTTTGTTTATCTGATTTTCTGAGGCTGCAGATTCATCACTGGTTTTATTTCATTTTTTCTTAAGTGTTTCATAATTTATTTTTTCTAAACTACAAGATACTACTGAAATTCATTTTTCTACTATTGCTAGACATACATTACTGCTGATTACCAAGCAAGATATATAATACAGCCTATAAATAATAATCTCTTCTGGTGAAAGGATATCCAAAATAAAATCTTTCCTACTTCAAATTATTTGACTCTATTTTTTAAAAAATCAGCTCATTCTTCAAGTATTGTTTTTACAGCTTGTTCTACAAGTGTGCAAAACACACCAAAAACCAAACAGTTTAAAAAATGAATTTTCTGAAAACATCTGGTCTCTCTCCTTTGTCACAGTGCCACAGAAAATATTTCATCTAGCAAATAGCAGGTGATTTTTAAACACACAGAAGTTAGGAAAATATTAAAGGAAGATTTACTCCCTTTTAAGAAATGTTTTATGATGCAAAAAAAATTTAAAAATGAGTATGTAGAACATTAAAGAAATAAGAAAAATTGTAATTTTTGTGGGGGAAAACAATGTTAAAAGAATGTTTCATTTCATGTTATTCACCAGAACCCCCAAACTTCTTTTATTTTTGCTATTCCCCATTTAAGGGACACTTCCTTGCTTGCTGGCTTCTAAGTTGACATTTTTACACACACACAAAAAAAGGGCTTATTATGATTTTAATGCCATACAATCTAATAACAGCTGTGCACAACGGAGTAAGATATAAGTAAGGAAAGCAGAAAGTGACTATTTAAATAGGTGATTGAATTCTGAAGGGTTTATTTATTTTTTTAATATGCTGTGGGCTGCTCTCAGCAGCCGTTACAATTTAACTCTCAGGTCGGCAGAGTTATATTTTATAACCAGTGGCAGCACCTGGGCTTTTTGGGGGTCTGTGAGCTGATTCCAGTGGCAGCCCTGCTCAGGAAGAGGGTTCTCTCCCCGCTCTGCAACATGAAGCCTATCCAGTTTCCCATATGACATATCCCTCTCTCCCTCTGGGACATAATAGAAACTAATCTTCAACATCTAAACATTCAGAGTCGAGTCCTTTTGTTAAGTCCTTTTATTCATTTCGGTCGGTGCCGGTGCAGCGCTGAGCCCACGTGTATTTACATACACGAAGAACCCTGCTGCTCCGAACTCTCCGCTCGGAAGACAGGGCAATTAATCATCCCCAAATCCTCCCGCCGAGTGCGCGGCGGCTCCGACAGCCAGCATCACCAATCAGCCAGGGCAGGTGGGACGCAGGCCGGCAGGAAAGCCTTGCACCCTGACCTGGCACCGGTGTGCTCCCTTCCTCTCCCCCTCTCATTGCTGAGTAAGAATAACACCATTAACAGTGTCCTTGTAATCAGCTAAACATATTAAAGTCAGGAACGGACAGGTATTGCTTTTGTGGTTTCGGGAGGTCGTGGTTTCTCTCTCTCTGTCATTGTTGCTGAGACACAAGCGTGGAAATCCAGAGCTGAAATCCAGACTGTGCTGTAAAAAAAAAAACTAAGTGATTTTGCGATACAGTTTTCCGTTTGTGAATTGAATTTGCCTTGCTCTTCATGTGTTGTCTTTTCTAAACCAAAACTATCTGAGAGCCAGCGAGATGTTTTTGTGACAAAATAATTACCGAAGAATGACCTGGTTAATTGTACCTAACAGCTGAAATGATGTGATGGGCAGCTATGCCAAGAGTCTTTATCCAAGGATCTTCCCTCCTGCCATAGGCACATGGCCACTAAAACACTCACTACCTCTGCCCTGCCTAATATCTGACTTCTCCCCTATCATCCCTGCTGTACTTTCATATTTATATCATCCTTTTCTCTCGATCTCTGGACTTAAATTCCTGCCTCACTTAAATGCTGACATTTTCTTTTAGTGGGTGTCCATTTAGCCCACGTGTGGCAGGACACCAACACTGACATGGTGTTTTCCTTGTAACAGCCACACTTGTGGTCAGGGAAACAGAGAAGTCAATGCAAAGACACCCATCGACACACTGAGCTCAGGGTTAAGCCCATAAATTTGTTACCAAAGGTGTCTCATTCCTCTTTGTAAATTACAGGGACAATTGAAAATAGCTCAATAAAAGCAGCAAAAGTCAATTGTTAATGATATCCGGAATATTAATTACCCAGAAGTGTAACTTCTTGGTCAGGCTTACCTGAAGAGTCTTGTCTTTTCCTTCTAAACATGACAGGTATTTTTTTTTTTTTAAGGAGTTTTTTTTTTAAAGTTTCTATTTACAGCTCCTGGTGAGGCTTGCCCTTCAGCTGCATCGTACTAAGAGCATCTGTGATTTTGTCATTAAATGTATGCAGATTAGGATGTGCCAGGACAGGACATAGTTGTGTTTGGAGCTGAATTAAAGTTTAGAACAATCATAACTGGTTTTAATTAATACAGTGAGTCATTTTGTGCATATGCAAATTACAAATTACTTCTTTTTAAAAAAAATTAATTATGATACTAGAGACGTATTTCTTGCAAGGTGCATTGCAGTTATAAATGGCATTTTGAAGCAAAAAAAAGTCAGTGACTGTGATTTATGCTGTCAGTTGACTAATAATTAGTTTCCAATGAAACTTGATTTATATATAACTTTAATATTTATATACTGAATAACTTAATGGTTTAAAAAACTCTCCAAGTCTTTTGGAGGAAAAATATACACAGTCATGAGGTGTAACTGAGACTTCTAGCTTTCCACTGCTTTTGTGTTATTTGGGACAAAAATAGTCCAAAACCAAGAAAACATCTTGGAGATAGGAGAAAAGTATGTCTTAAGGACAGATAAACCACATTGTTCTGCACCTTCCTTTCCAGGAAAGACAGCTGACTGTATTCCTTATCTGTAGTCATACCAGAGAAATGGCTGTTCTCTTATGCAGAAATCGGGCAGTATACAGAAAACTTAACAAAAATAGGTTTTTGAGGAGGGGGAGAAGGGGAGAAGCTGGAATCATTCCTTGTCTGCATGAAAAGATGACATTTGTTTCCCTTTAGAGGACCTACTCCTTTTGGTGAGCACCAGCTTACCTAAGCTATCCTATTGATTTTAAATCAATAGTAGTTTTAAGGTCAAAGAAGGTCTAGGCACTGCTCTGCAGGACTGGGATGTCCATGCACTCTGGCCCAAAATCATTGCTGATGTAAATCTGGGGAGTTGGGCATATCAACCCTCTGTCACCTGTGCCCAGGCAAATGCAAAAGGGAAACAGTCCCAACAAGCAACAAAGGTCTTGCTAATTATTTTCTTCCCCACCCTATAGCATTAACAGTCTGTTTCTAAGAAAAAAAAAAAAAAAAGGAAAAAAAACCAGAAAAAAAAAGCCCTTTTTTTGGCATGGAAATTGCTTATCTCTAGAGTGCAAATCATAAATCATTCACAAAGATAGTAGTGACTCCAGCTTTTGAGTGTTACTTTGTTAACAGCACAAACTGGTACAAACCAAAAGGAAGAGAAATTAACATTTGAACCATATTGTTTGTGAAGGGCTGGGAGAGCCCTTGCGAGCCTTGGCTCTGCCTTTGTGATGTCACTGCTGGCACAGGATGAGGTACTGGTGAACTCTGGTCCCCCAGTTCAGTCTCAGAGCCTTGCTTGGAGGATGATACTATGCAATCTGTCTGCTTTTCAACTAAAATTGGGAATGAGAAACATTCCTGAGACTCTCTCAGCACTTCTTTCAATTAGCATCTTTTTTTTCTTCTTTAGTATGGATCCCTTGAGTTTAGCATCCCCACATTCCACGTTTTTGATTGCATGGACATTTCTTTATTAAAAAAAGGAATGGGCTTTCTCTGCTAGCCTCCCACTAATTATTACTTGTTTTCCAGATAAATAAATATTTCATCAATTGCTTTAGTGGTCTGATTATAATTTGTCTTTCAGGCTTTACCTCAGAATACTAGAATACTATTTAATGGTAATTTCTAAGGGACACTGGCAACTTCAAATCAGGTAATTTTTAATACATTAAAAGCACTGTACATAAAACAAATCATAAAGCCTTACTAAAAAATTTGCTTTTTAATTACCCTATTAAGAAAAAAAGTTATGTGGTGGTTTTGTGGTTTTTTTTTTTTCTTTAATTTCCCTATGCTGAGAAATAAGTCCCAGAGAAGTAAGGGAAAGTAGAACTAAGTTGCTATAACAGAAAGAGTAGATGGAGCTATACAAAACTCAAGGGAACCAAACTTCAAAAAATAGAGCAAAATAGACTTTTCTTTCTAATTCCCTTTAGTTACAATAACTTTACTTACATTTTAATAAGATTTATATAAAATCAATCTAATTTTTAAGTTGACATGCCTTAAAATCCCTGCATATGGCAAAAGAGAGAGAGAAAATCTAAAGTTTTCATCATGGCACAGAGACAGCATTTAGGTTTTGATCCTTCTGCCAATGAAATCAGTTGCAAAACTGCCGCCAGGTTCCCACGAGGGAATCGGCTCCTTTAGAAGTAACAGCAGCAATGAGGCTCGTCACAATCTGCACCCAACACAACACCCCTCCCCACCAGACCGCCAAGTTCTCCCAAAGGTGTGGCTCCTGGGGTGGGGTTTGGAGGCAGGGGTGGTGAGTTTCAGGCTCTTTGTGCTCTTTTCCCTTTGCAATAGTCTGCTGTTGACTGAGATAGCCTGGCCTTTCACAGGCATCGATCCCCCGTCTTGAGGCCAGCCAAGGTGGACACCTTTGCTTCTGAAATGATGCCCTGCCACAGGCACCAGAGAGGAATTCAATTTCCAGCTCCCAGCATATACGACGGCAGAACTCCTCCACAATTAGGATGACAGTTATTATTATTCTACTTTTATTAAGCAAGCTCCAGCCTCTGCTTTCCAGTCTTAGCTTTTACTTACAGTAATCAATTTTTCAGTATAACTGGCTGTAATTGTTAGCCAGATATGAGCCTTCATGGTGTTTAGACAGAGCATGTTACTGCGAAGCATCTTCCCCATACTTTTCAGACAGATGGGTAATAATACTATACATTAATACCTCCACATTGGTTTATGTGTGTTTGACCACAGCACTGGCATAATTATTTTTCCTCAGTAAAAGCTATTAGAGATCTATTTGGTAGGTTTTACGATCAATAGCTCCTGTGATATTTGTGTAGCAGGCCCAGAATAATCAATTGAAGGTCATATAAAGTAAATTACCATCCTCCTATAATGATTCTTTTTTCTAGATGAGAATGGGTTTTATTATTTCATCAGGAGAGGCCTCTCAATGTGTGCTTCTTTTTTTTTTTTTCTTGAGAGAGAGAAATACATGTTGTGGGTATATTTTGAAAAGTGGTATTAATGTGTATTATCTAAATTTATATTACTAGATTATTGAATTAGTGGATGCCAACACGTGAAATAATTTTATATGCTTGATGACATGATAAATAGCCAGTTGCGAAGGTATCCTGCCCGGTATGTTGTTGCAGGTGACTTAGCTAAAGCCATTTTTCAGTAGATTTAACACTGGTCAAGGCACTGCTCTTGGATACAGAGGGTCACTGGTTGGTCACAGAATCACAGTCCTGAGTCCTGGATGGGCAATTTGCCACCCATGCTGCTCAGCCAAGGCGTTTTCTCCGTTTCTCCCCAACAGAATCTCCAGTGCCCATAAAAACACAGCCCAGGCCCAGCTCTTTTCTCAGTCCTGTGCCTCCTTATTTGAGTTGCAATGTGCTGGAAGTAGGGAGGAAAATTTAGCAATGTGGGAGATCCCTTAGAGCCCTCATCTTCTTTCCCACTGACCAGAAGGAGACGCCTGTGGATACTCTTGACCTTGGCTGCCCAACAAGGTTAAGGCTGTTTTGGAGATGGAAACACAATTGCACAAACATACTTTTCCTTTCCAATGGACTATGTGTGTGGTCACAGTCAGCTGGATGAATTTTAATTTCCAACTGACTCCCATCACACATGAGATAAGCTGGAGCTCATAAATGTAGCATTCATACTGTTTATCCTTTTATTTAGTATTAAAACGTGGCTATGGAACTCTTTATCCCTTTCTTGTCTGAAAAACTTTGCACTCCTAAATTCAGTCCCTGGATGGCTACTGCCTCCCCCATGAACAAAACTGGTTCTAATATTTTTAGGAAGGCACCAACTTCATTGAAATAGTGTTACTGACCCTCATATGATCCCCATCACCATGGTATTTGAGCAATTCGTTCTGATTAATTAAATCACTTCTCCTAAAAAAAACCATAAAGTATAGTTGCATTGCATGAGTGCTCCAAAGAGGTGAAATGAACAATTTGTTCACCAAGGAATGTTGTTTCATCAAAATTATTTCTTAAAAAAGGCAATCATGAACAATTAAGGCTGGGGAAACTGAGGCACAAGGGAATTAAAATAAATTTCTTGATTTTATTTGGAAAGGTTTGTGGTTAAAACAGTCAGTGAACAAAAACTTTTACAGCCTCCATCTGGGTATTTCATTCACCGGATCAGCCTTCTTTTCCAGGAAAAGGAAGTCACATTTCAAAGTAATTATAGTGAAAAGACCCCAAGTCCCTCACTGTTGCAAAAGGCTGCCCAGAAGCTATTTAACATGACTCATTTTAATCTCTTTTTTTTTTTTTTTTTGGCTAGAAATTGTTGGTAAATGTTAACACAGAAACAACCACAACTGGACAATTAGACAATAAAGTGAAACAGTTGGGAAAAGGATAGAGCTCAAGGAACAGATGCCAGTCCTCAGGCTGAGCAGGTTTGAATATTCATTCATCTGCTCTACCTGCCACCATCTACAAGCCCATCCACTTGCAAGATGAGGTAGTCCAAGTAGTCCTTGCAATCTGGGTTCTTTCCACTTGCACATCAGCGAGAGGTTCCACAACCCCTGTCCTTGGATACTCCTCTACCCAGCAAGAGTATTTCAGCAGAACTTTGCAAGGTCATGATGGTAGCAAAAAGGGACATTTATTCCCAGTGACATGAATTAATAGTTATCCTTCTTGCCTGAAGCATAAAGACCTCGAGAATGCTTTTTTCATAGGCTGATGGTGGGTGCTTCTGTGTGTGGTGCATCATTTTGCAGAAGGAGGGTCTTTGTGCTCAGCTGCAGCTGTGGTCAAACTGGCCGAGGGAACTTCCCAGAGAGAAGGATTGTCCAGCTGGATGCCACTGTAGGAAAGGTATAAGGTAAAACTGTGGAAATACAGGATCTGTTCTTCAGCCAGGAAGAAACAAGTGGATCAGGCTCACACCTACACGTAAGACTTAACGGAACAGTGATTAAGACAAGGGATGAGAAGGTTGCAGCTCCTTGTTCTGCTGCAGATATTCTCACTAACCAGGACAGCTCTGGACACCACTCAGTGTCTCAGTTTCCCTAGCTGTAGAAGGAGTATAAAAATATCCTGGAGAAAGACAAGCCTTAATGCCTTCAAGGAGTGCAGTGTCAGCATCCTTATGGCTCCATTTGGAAACAAGGCTTCTCAGAAAGAACAATTGAAATCCTGAGCAGTTGAGCTCCAGAGTCCTCCAGTTGCACAGCAAAACTCATTACAATATCCCTGTATTTATTTCCAGCTGTATGGCCAAGTAGACCCAAGGGCAGCCTAACAGAGAGGAAAAAGGCCTAGCATAACATCAAAGCAGCTCAAAACCCGGGTGGATTGCCATTTCATCAGTGCTGTGTGACATCACTTTCCACATGACATCAGTCAATGACCCTCTTCCCCTCCACCCCCACCTCCAATTTCTTTTTAAAAAGATGATGAAGCTGCTTGAAGTTCAGCAGAAGTTTGGGGGGTGGAAACAAAAACAGACTCTGTATCCCTTCAGCTGAATATAACCCAATGTGCTACACAAACAATATTAACCAAAACAAAGCTAGCAGGAAACGTTTGCACACAGCATCTGTTATGATCACATAACCACCAGACAGATGTTTAATCCCAACTGCTAACATAAGATCATTTGTATGTTTGAAGAGGGAGAGATCCCATTTGGGTTCTTTCCCTTTTATTTATTTCTTTCCTAAAGGGGAAAAAAAATAATAAAGGGAGGGTGATTTTCTCAGCTGTGGGAAGCAATTTTGTTTTGTTATTGTTCTCTTTCTCCCCACTTTCACCATCAGCTGCTGAAAGGGAAGGAGCAGTTGCAGCCTCTCGCAAAGAAGGGAGCCTGAAAATTGTGTGGCCTGGTAGCGGAGCTCCACACAGTCCTTTTCCATCTTAAGGGACCAGAGCCGGGTTTCTCAGAAGGCTCATTAAATAATTCTGGTCCAATGAGGCAAAAAGGGAGGCCACACATGAAACAAGTATGGTGGTCTCAGCCAAGTTCCCGGGGAGCTGCACCGCCGTTTCCCAGCACCACCCCGGATTCCCTCCACCCCTGGAAATTTCATCTACAAAAGTGAAAACAAACTCATTAGCTCTACGTAGCTCTGCAAGGGTCACAAAAAGATGTCAGCGTTTTGTGTGGCCTTTTTTTTTCCATTTAGCAAACAGCCAGACACCTACAAAGGGAAAAGAAGGTTTGAGCTCTTCAGCTGTGCTGAGGGATTATTTTACTTTTAATGATACCAGGAGGATTCAATGGAGATTTATGCAGATAGGAGAGATTATTAATAACACATTGCACTTCTATAGCACCTTTCATTCAGGGTTTCTCAAAGAACTTTCCAATCTGGAATGAATTGGTCTTTACACGCCCCTGGTGAGTGGAGTAACTGTCATTAGATTAGGAGGTAACTACTGCAGTAATGAAAAATCAACCAGGGTATAAAATATAAGCAGAATACCAGGCAGTGCTGGTCTCAGGGCCTTGCTTTTCCATAGATTTCATAGATGACCATAGGGAAACCCTGAATTTCTCACTGGTTTAGTCCCCAGAGAGCAAAGTGAGACTTTTTATTCACAAACAGGGATTGTGGTTTTGGGATTTTTTTTTTTATTTGGGGGCGTGGGGGCTAATTGGGTGATATGACATGATCATTTTACAACATAGGGGTAATATAAGGAAATTGAGGCACAAATGTGAGTGATGAACTATCTTCATTTACAGTCACTACTGAATCAGGAATGAAAAACCTCAATTCTGACTCCTGGTCCATTTTTAGATACAAAATTCACTTTCTCCCACCTTCCAAATGTAGAAGACCGGTGAATGTTAATGAGGAAAGCAAATCTCTTCCAGCACCTTAATATTCTCCTGCTGTCACTGGCTATCAGCTATAGGATTATAAGAGAAAATAAAAGGCAAAGTTTCCCAAGGCTGGAAAATAATAGATTTACTGTGCATTATTAAGGTAAATAGCAGTAGGCCAGAGAAGTAGTAGATTCTTGCACGCTGAATGAAAAAAAGAGGGGAAAAGAGAAATAAAAAGAGCATAGCCAGCGAAAATAAGAAGGGGTTAACAATTTCCAGGCCTTTCTGCTGTGTGTGTGTTCGCACTGTGCACAGCAGAAATGCATTCACCTATGACATCCTTTGGCAAAAAAAAAAGGAAAAAAAAAAGAGAGAGGAAAAAAAAAGGCTACATCCCACAGTGAGGACAGTTGTCCCTACAGATTAGGAATATCCATCTTAATGTGCAACTTCCCCTGCACGGGTCAAAATTGCCAACAGCTTTAATGGGAGAAAATGCTCTGTTGACTGATTCATTTCCACGTTTTGTTCCTGCTGCTAGACGGGATATCCTGTAAGGTGGCGAAAAGGGAGGGAAAGCCGGCACTATATCAGCTTATGATTGACCATTATTATTATTATTATTGTTGTTGAGATTTTTTTTTTACTCTGTTTTAAACTTTGGTGTTACATTTGTCTACTGCAATTCTCATAATTTTTTTTTTTTTCCTTGGAGAGGTAACAAATCATATCTTCGGGCTTGAACAGAGACGCCCCAGCTTTGGCAGACAATAATAGTGATATATTAAGAAATTCTGCCTTGGATCTCTGTGCAATCTTCTTCCTGTTTCTCCCATAGATATTTTACAGTCTCAACAGTGCCTTGAGACATTCAGGTAGCTGCATGCTCCATGGTAGGGTAGCTGCTGTCCAAGTGCTTTACACACTCCTCCTGTGCCAGGTCACAGGGACAGAAGGGATACATCCAGGAATCACAATAATGAGGAGAAAAGTCTAAGCAAGCTCTAGTCCATGGAGCAGCACAGCTGTGTTAGCTCAGTACCCACCTGGGAGATCATATCCCTTCCAGCATCTGCTGGGGCATTGCTGGGGTAGGTCAGGGAGGGGCACTGGTCCTTTACTTTGTGCTTGCAGCTTTTCCTGCAGGATCACAAATCCCAGCCCCAGCCCCAGCGAGGATCAGATAAAGATGTTACAGTGCATGTGATTTTGCACACTGGAAAGGCTGCTCTGCCACTGAGGCTGTCTTACAAGTACCATTCTTCCACAACTCCTGGTTGTTAGATTGTCCCTGTCCTGTGTATAACACTGTTGAGCTCAAATATACAAAAACACCAACTTATGATCTTCCCAGTTGCATATATAGAGGTCAAAGTGGTGCTCTGGGTCACACATCCAGAGTGTGCCAATGTATGATTTACACTTCTGAGCATTTTCTGTTCCTAGTGAGGCCTGAGTAGGATTCTGCTGTTACCAGCCAGATAGCACTAATCAGCACTGAATGCTGTCAACTGGTGGAAGATCTAGAAGAGGCTAAGAGCTCATTTAATGCAGTAATCTGATTCTGAAAGCAAATTTTACTACATACGGTGACCCAAGGATAGAAAAAAATATTACTTCAGTAAATAGGTATGGCTGCATCATGAGAATAAATAAATAATGTTCAGTGCAAAGCAACAAAATCTTATGAGAAAGCACTGGAAGAAGCCCTTTTCTAGAGAAAGCATCTTCAAACACATACAAGACAGCTCGAAAGAGGAAAGAACATGGGAGAATGATAGCACGGTGTATTTTTGTAGACTGAATTTACACCAGAAAAGAATTCTCACAGTAAGAATAGTAAAGCAACAGAATAAATTTCCCAGAGAGACTGTGGAGTCTCCATCGATGGAGGTGTTTAAGAATGGAGTCGATGAGAATGTGTAAGGAATGATATAAATACAGTTGATTGTTCTTTTGGGCAGAGGGATGTGTTAGGTGACCTCTGGAGGAGCCTCCCCACCTTATTTTCCATGATTTCTCTGGGCAATCAGACAAATGATTGCTTGTTGAGCTCAATAATCTTGTAGGAAGCATAATGTAATTGAAATATAAGTGTACAGAGAAGACAAGTGAAATGCACCTATTGCAGGTTCATTCCCCCTCACCCACTGCCCTCAAAAAATCCCCAAAAGATAGGCCAGCCTTGTAGCTAAGCAATCCTGCCAGCAGAGAGCTGATTACAGGGTACATATGACCATTTGTTTGAAAAATGCAATCTCAATTCCATGGGAAGTCAGAATGTTTGTTTTTATTCTAAAATGGGATGCAAAGTTGAAATATGAAGGAAAAAAAAAAGTCTTTGAGGAAGAAAATGTAGCCAGGATACGAATGTTTTTGACATTTTCAATCAAAACTAAACTCTTTGCCTGGAAATGTCAAATAAGAAAACATAATGCTTCTTTTCAAAATGTCGACATTTCGGACATTTCAAAATGTCGACATTTTAGAGATTTTTCAACACTTCCAAAAGTAGAAATGTCAAAATGTCAGTTGAAAATAAAACATTTCCTTTTGAATTTTCCCATCAAAAAATTAGAAATTTTCATCCAGTTTTGACATATTCCCACAAAAAGATGTAAGAAAGTTGATTTTTTTCTTTCCTGGAAAACCTAAATTTTGCTGAGAAAATATTTCTGTTAAGGAATTTCAGCCAGCTTTGAAAAATAGTGGAGCTGACTTAGAGTCCTCTTCAGCTGACTGCAGACATTGCAGCTTACTACGCATAGGATCTTAAAATGTTTATTCCTGTGACTGGAGACATTTCCATGTGAGCCATTGCTTTGACAAGGAAAAAATAAAAACCCTCAGTTATTCCTTTTTCTCCCCTTGTGACCTGATCCCATCAGCAATGCAATACTGGAAAGGTGCCATAAATACTCAAAGCTGGTTTGCAGACCTGGAATAAAAGGCCTTTCCAGGAAGTTATTATCAATGACTCTAAGGAAAGGGGTCAGATCCTCGCTTCCTCGCCAGCGCTGGAGAACCCTGCCAGGCAACAGCAGGCAGGTGAGGGATGTCTCTTCTTGTCCTCTGGATTTTCCATCCCACGGTCGCTGGTGGACTCTGAGAAGCTCAGCCTCGTGAAGCAGAGTTCGCTGGAAGTGGAACCTGCAGGACTCGGAGGGCAGAGCAAGGAACAAAGCAATGGCTCGTGGCTAAAGCACAGGCACAGAGCCTGCAGTGTCCTTCAAACATTAATTAAAAAACATTCAAAAATATCTTGCTCTCACCCCCTTGCTCACACCCTTCCCCTCCCCCTCAACACCAAAGCGTCTCATTGTGTAAACTTGCTTGCTGAAGAGAAGTTAACTTGGCACTCGTCTTAAGTATTGACTATCTGTCTTCAGGGTGAGGGCTGTAAATTCTCTCTCCTAAGATCCAAGTCGATTTGTTATCAAATCAGGCATTGAGAAGCTGATTCATTGCTATTCAGCGCTATGCTGATTTATATGCAGAATGTAAAACAGATGCCTTATGTGATACATATTTATGGTGAGTGCTGTTCTAGGAAGATTTATTACGGATTCCTTTGTCGGGGTGTGCATGAGCAGAGCCATGATGACTTGTATTTCCTCTCAGCTGCCAATGCCAAACTCATTAAAAAGAGGTGTGACTATTAATATACATTGTAATACTGACAGGCTCTAATTTATAACACCCTGGCTGGCTGGAGTATTCTTCTGACTTGAGAGGTGTTTTCTGCATTTCTTCCTCTGCAGTTAAACGGTACAAATAGAGGGGTGAGTGCCTTCGTGCATGCGTGTGTTCCTCTTTCCTGTCTCACTCCCCATTTCTCCCATCCCCTCTTTGTTTTCTTGGTCATTGAGATAAAGCTTCATTCAGCTGGAAACAGCTAAATGCATGGCAGTCACTTTTTCCAGGTCAAATACACTGGGGGTTTATAACAGTGTGGAATGGCTCTTTAATGGCCCTGTAAACACATGTTAACAGTCTTATATCCAGCTCTGGCACAGTATCTCTCTAGGCTGAATAAGCAATGAAGAAGTTGGAGAAGGGCACATCATGCATTCTTGGCAGTGACCATGGCTGACAAGAGGTAGCAAAGCTAAGGAACATATGTTGTCCTATACATGGAAATCGGAAATCGTCTGCCCAAAGGGTAAAAAAAAGAAGGGAAAGACACATGGCTAATAACAGGGATCTGCAGCAGATGGAGGTAGTTAATCAGGTGAAGGATGTAGGCAAAGGGAATGCTGTCTACCTAGAGAACAATGCATAGAGGGGAAAAAAACTGGGAATATGGCTGAGAAGCAGGAAGTTATAAGACGGGTGTTTTTAAACCATGAAAACTCTTGCATCAGATTCCAGCCATGAAACAATGGGCAACAGAGTAAATAAAAACGCCTCTCTCCTCATCTAATTGATTAGATGGACTGGAGGACTGTCCATGGTGTCATTTTTCACCAAATATATATCAGAAAGGAGTTTCTGAGAAAGGGTTGCAGAAAAGATTTACAGTGGTTAATCACCTCTTGCAACAGTATTATCTTGATTATCCATGCCATGGGAATATGAGTGGCTATCCTGAAGCATTATTTTCAGGAATTCTTTCATTACATGGTAACACATGAGCTGTACTGAAATCTCATGGCAAGGAGCAAAGACATTTGCCCTTTGCATTTCTGTTTGGTGGAATTGGGCATTTGAAGAATCTTGACAGTTAGTTTTGGATTTTGTTAGGCTATTTGTGGAACTGGAGGACTGCAGGATGGGTGTATTCATCTCATTTGCTCCTTTCTGCAGCTGATTCCAGGCTGGATTCTCATAAAACCCACCAACTAAACAAACAAAAAAATATAAAAACGCTCCCTACTTTCCCATAACTAGATTAAATGCCTCTCAGAAGGCAGAAAAAAACCCCTCTAAATAAACCCAAAGTTTCTATCTTGAAAAGTCATACCTGAACTGATTAAATATGACAAAAATGCTGTATATGGGTTTGTTGCCATTTTAAAGGAGGGAAAATTAAAGCAGGGAGGTGAAATGACCTGCCTGAGATCACAGACAATTAGTCTAATGATGGTGCTAAGAAAAGGAGCCAGACTTTTTATTCTTTAATCACCAGATAATCCCTTCTGGTTATATTGAACATGTGAAATGTATTGCTAGAAACACTCCTTTGGATGACTCATGACATACTAAGCAGACTTAAAAGCCTCAAACAAACTATAAAATCATCTGAAAAGACAAAGACCAGAAAAAAGAAAGGAAGAAGATAAGAGATTAACGAGGAGGAAGAAGTGATAACATCTAGGATGAATATGCTGTATATTCAACTGCAATCCAAGGAGGGTTACTGAAATATTAACCCTACTTTGCACCACCCTGGGGGAGACATGCGAGGAAATTATAGTGCAGATTCCACAGGATACCCATGAGCTTCACTGAATAACTAACACAGACCTGAGTCTGTGGGAAAGGGAACAATGTGAGCTGCAGGCCACCTAATATTGTGGGCCAGAAGTTGCTTTATCTGCCCCCATTGGCAGGGAGTGTGGATCAAGGCTATGTCCAGATCCATCACTCTCCAGTCTGCTTTTTGTCAGGCTTTGGTTGAACTTGTTGGTGTCATTTAGCTCCATTCCCTGTGTCAACCTCTGTGAGATGGCAAATGTAACATCACATTGAAACACCTATGGGAGAAAACACCTCTGGAATGAAATACGCGTCCACACCTCCCCTCTGGCTCCAACATCAGCATTATGAGAGTCCACCCCAACCTTGAAACTGGTCAGGTAGTTCTGTGAGACGGAGCAGTTGAAAGACAGCTGGACAAAGAAGGAAGAGCTCTGATTAAGGCTGGGGTATTTTTCTTGTCTTATGGAGAACATAAGTCTTATGTACGCTATATGTTTTTTAAAGATGATATTTTAAATTGATTTGATTACCATAGAGCTGACACATACTGCACAAAAAGAACAACAGGCGGGGAAATTCATTTATAATAGCCAGTAAATGAATTTTCCCAATGCTTGTTCTTTTTGCACAGTATGTGTCAGCTCTATTGTAATCAAATCAATTTAATATACCTTCTTTGAAAAATATAGCAGTATTTATTACTAGCTCATACCTTTTTGATCTGAAGTATATATATGTATATGTGTGTGTATATATATTTATACATACGCATATAAAATACCTTTTTAAAAATATATAGTTGCATTTATTACTAGCCTACCTTTGGATCTGGACTGTATGTGTGTGTGTATATATATATGTGTGTGTGTATATACATATATATGGAATAGGTTCTTTTATGTATATAAAAAGATGAGGGAAGCTGAAAGTTTCACGTAGTGCTGATGGCACCCAGTGAGCCTTGAATCCAGACAGAAATTCCTGAGGGGAAATTATTCCACCAAGTCTTCTGTGCCATACCAGCAGGACTTAGACAAATGCATAACAAAGACTGGGTATCAGACTGGTGGACAGACAGAAAACTTCACATCTCCCCTCACAACTTACAGCACCGAGGCAGGTGGATTCTGTAGGGCTCCAACCCAGCTCCAGTTGCCTCCAAATATCAGAGCCACAGTGACAGAGGAACGAGCTGACACTCTGCATATGGCCTCGTGTTTACCGCAGCCTTTCCTGCAAGCATGTTTTCAATCTGGAAAGCAAAACAGCACGGTAGCACGGTCCAGCTGGTAGCAGCAGGGCTGAACTTCACAAAGAAAAAAGTTTGGTATTATCCTATGAGGTAGAGTGGGCTCCTTTTCATCTGTTCCTTCTCCTGCAGCATGAGGACAGAGGCAGCTCTGTCCATTCAGGTCTGGCTTGCCAAGGACAGGAGCTGTGATCCCTTTCTCCCAATGTGAAGGGACAGGGACTTTTCACCCAGTAATTAAAGACCACAGGGTTTGGTACATTTATCCATCCTTAACCAGATTTTCTAGGTGCTGAAAGGCTGCCTGACAGCAACAGAATTAAAAATTCAGGCCACATCTTCATAGGAAAATCTTTCTTCCCCTTTCCTGAGCCTCATTTCCTAGGAAAGAGCATCTATGTGGCAATAATATTTTGGGTGTTTTCATTGATGCCTTTCTATTTTAAACCTCTCCAATAATTTCTGAAACTTCTGTCTGCCTTCAGTTGTATCTGGCAGAGTGTAGTAGGGGCCTCCAAGCTATTCCACTGCCACAACCAATGTGAGGATATGCCACCTGGCAGAGGACAGAAGTTCTGCTAATGGAGGAGATGGTTGTGAGTGCAACCTCTATTAGACATCAGAGAATCAGGGCAGAGGAATGTCCCTGAGGCAAGACTTCATTAGGTCCTGCTGCTTGAGGAATGACTGGCTTTTCCGTCCTGCCCCCCAGGGTATAGGTTACGCCTCTCACAAAGATAATTGCAAAAGGATGCAGCCCATGATTTAAAAAAATGGTGCCACATTTTGGGGAGGGCAAAGCCATTTACAGCCAGTGGGAATCTTCCTAGTGGCTTCACTGAGCCTTAGTCAGACCCAGAGAGCAAAGGGCTGCACATCTGGGTGGAGTTCAATGGGAAATATCTTTCTCAGCCCATGAAAATGTTAGCAATTCCAACGTTTTCCTGTTCTGGGCTGGGAAAGAATCATGAGGCTTTTAAGGGTTTTTAATGAGCAAACAGGGAAGGAGAGATGAGAATTGAGGTGAGGGAGTTGCCAGGGGTCAAGACAACTACCCAAAAGCCAGGTGCCTTCGTGGAAGCCCTTTGCCTGACTCATTCTGCCAAAGGTTTGCTTCTCAGCTCCTGGGTGGTTCGTGATTTCAGGGTGGTTCTGTCTTTTACTGCCTGAAATGCATCTGACTTTGCCTCATTCCAGAGGTGATGAAGGCCCAAGGAAACGTGCTACTGCCCATTACCTATTTGCAACAGAAATATGTGTGGACTAGACTGACAAGCAGGATGGCTCCTTGTGCCCCAGAGCCCTTTACCATCTGGAAATCCACACGTGAATAGTTACAGTCCAGTCAGAAACATTCGCTATGTGGGGGCTGAGGGTCTCATCACAACCTGGTCTCAGCATGGTGGCTTTTTTCTTTTGATTCATAATTTGCATTCTTTTTTTTAAGGGTTGGTTTACATTATTTAGTTATATAATGTTTTATTTTTATTTGGTTTTCTTTTAATTTATTTTTTTATCTATGTCTTCATGAGAAATTTATTGAAATCACTTATTCACGCATAAAAGAAAAACAAAAACCAAACCAAATCAAAACAAAACAAAACAAAACAAAAACAAACAAAAAAAAACCAAAAAAAACCAACCCCACACAAATCTTCCAACTCTTTGCAATGACCAGGAATAGTTGCAGAGACAGGTACCTCCAGGCACTACTCTTACAGTAAAGTAGCTCTTTAGGGCAGCTCCTGTTGGATTTTCCTCACCACCACTAGGGGGGAGACTGGATTTTCTTCCATAAATTGCCTAGTTGAAGGAAAAAAAATCCTATCACATCACTGCAATGTTGAAGGCACTTCAAAACGACTCAGATGTTTAACTATTGTGCTAGTGATCATACATTCACATTGGGCTGCAGGCCAAAAAAAAAGGAGAGAGAGAGAGAGAGAAAAAAAGCAAGAGTCTTGCAGCTGAAATGCTATAAAGTGCTGAATTTTCCCGTAGAGCTAAACACTCTTCAGTGACAAATTTCAAAGGCCATATGTATGGTATTTTCATGAAAAGCAGAAGACCCTAAATTTCTTTGTTTAACTGGAAGCGATTTCCCTCCCTGAACAGGAGGCTTCTGTAGTTCACCTCATTTATTGCGAGGCTACACATTTTGCTTTCTTTTTTTGTGACACAGTGAGATCTAGAATATAGAAATAAGGGCAAGAGAAACTGAAGAAAAAGTATATTTGCTGTAATGCCAACAGGAAGGTTTGCAAAAAAATACCAGTTCCATTTTTGATTGTTTCTAGGGAATACTTCAGGCACACTGTGTAATGGTAACAAGAAGAAATAGGAAAGGTGAGAAGGGGTTTTGTGTTGGGTTTTTTTCCCAGTACAATCAAAGGTGAGATGTAATACAGTGGCCTTTCTGCTGTCAAATTAAAGCCTTAGAATAAATAAGATGGAAAAGTTTCCATATGTTGTACGATGCCACCTTCTGAGCTGTGTTGTAACACTTGAGTAGGAAAGTTTTGAATATTACATTATTTTTATGAGGCTGGAGGCACTGAAATTCTTTTAATCTACATTTTGCATTTTGAACCCTTGGAAACCATGTTCCCATCTTTTCCCTGAATTTATAAGCTTTAGAAAGGTATTTTTTTTAATAAATGGAAGCTAATTTCCCACATAATCACACCATTCCAGGAGCTGGGACTCCAGGAGCTATTTTAAGAATTGGCAGCATTTGATTATTTAGATATTAAGTTTACTATGAAGGAAGCTGGAAGAAATCTGTATCTGGGAAGGCTCACTGAATATTCATACAAATTACTCCAGTGAATCTCATTTTCTACAACTGCCTTCTTTTTCCTGGCTGTTCAGACCAGCAAAGTTTTGCTCTCAGTGTTTATGTGAAGTTCACTCTTGTCCCAGTACTTGTGTTCCCACTCAGGAACAGCTTTTTTGCATGTGAGCCTTTCTCTGGGAAATTGTGTTATATCCTCCTGACAAAGGTCATTCATTTGGAAAATGGAAATGATTCACTGTGGACACATCACATGGATATTAGTTGTCTGTGAGCTAGGGTTGCAGGCTCTACTCTTGGATTTCCTTATAGCCAGTCTTCAGCAAGAGTGAGTGGCATTAATTTTTTTCATACAAATAATCCTGGTCAATGTTATTCACATCGGGTGGTAGCAGCAGTTCCTAATTTTCAAACTCCTGATGCATCAGAGCATCTCAAAACAACCAAGCAACAGGATCCTGTTGCCATTATCTGATGAGGCTTTACCTCGCACTTGAGAACACAACCTACTTAATTAGAGAAGCAAAGACTCACACAAAAGCCACATCTTTTTCACCAGCAGAACTGTTGCTTGATAAGCATCAATATTTCCCGTCAGCTCCAACAGTACTGGAGAAATGTGCGCCTGGCATTACCTTTACCCTTTTAAATATGGTTTACTTAAGTCAGCTTATTCCAGATCCTTTTACATTGCCTGACAGCAGCCGGGGAGGAGGCCACTGACTTTCCCAAAGTGTGCAGCCATCCATTCGGCTGGTGCAGGGGGCTGCATGGGGAAGCCTCTGGAGATAAATTCCTCCCTGTGCAGGGTGATTAGCTGTGGAGCCCCGCTGCATCACTTGTCTTAAAAAGCAGGACTTTGTTGACCAGTGACGGGCTGAGGTTGGCCTTAATTAGCCAGCAAGTTTTCTGTCCTCTGGGCCTTGTGAACACATAACCAAAAAAGGCAACCCCTTCCATTCCCCTGCTCACCGAAGATGACAGGACAGGCTTGACATCCTAATCCTTCAGGCTTGTCTTAGTCACTGAAAGGCTCGAGCAGTGTCAAAGCAACCAGCTGATTGCAATCTTCATGCCAAACCCAACATCTTCATTCCAAGGAGCAGCTCTCACATTAAATTTCCGCATGTGTGTCCCCCCTGCTGCCCTCTATTCCCTTCTTCCCCACCTCCCTTCTCCCTTTCCATTTTTTTTTTTTAAGAGATTTCTTGGCTGGAAAACAAAACACAACTTAAAAAAAAAAAAAGAAAGAAAAATAAAATAATTAAAATGCAGCAACACACAAAAAAATCCCTTCCAACCCCTCAAGCAATAACTGCAGTACAAGGCCAGTTGGGACACAGTCAAATTAGAGAGTTATTATTACCTAGGGGACATTAGAAATCAAGTTTGTTACTGGCAGTTCCTGTTTCTGTAAAGACTTGTTAATAGCTGAAATTTTAAAGGGTGTTGTTCAATTGGCAAAGCGTTATTTTTCTAAGCAGCCACCATGTTCTCACCTGCTGCCGCTGCTCCCGAGAGCTGCAAATGTTTGGAGGAGGTGGAGGCGGTGGATCTCCTGCCGAGGGGAGCCCTGTGCCCCCGACAGAGGAGCTGCTGCCCCTGCCTAGGCAAGCGGTCTGGGAGCCCTCTCCTGAGGCTGCCAGAGGCTTGTTCAGATGGGCTGTATTTAGTCTGGCATGCTCACAAAATTTTAGGGAAGGAGAAAGGTCTTTGAGACTGTAGTTAAAGCAGAGGTGGAAGGAGAAAGGAGGCCTGGGTTTGTGGTCCCTAAAGGGGAAACGTTTTTCAGTTGCTTGCGAGTTCCTCAGTCACAATGACTCAATAAATCAGATTTTTCACTTGGGGCCAAATCCTACCCTTACGAACATCAATGATGCTGGCTTAGGGGAATCTCTGTAAATCTCTGCTAATTTCCATTTTGGAGTGTTGTGGTTTCACACAGTGATGTGACAGAAGCAGACTTCATTTTGGCAGAAAGCTGTCCCCACTGTAATTTCTGTAACCTATGCAGTCTCTGTGCAGTTTACAGATGCTTTATGTCAGGGTGACTTTTTCATTGTCAAAAATTATTTTTAGAAAAAGAGGGGAAAAAAAGGAAATCTAGCAAAAAAAATTTGGAAAATACTTCCGTTTTGAACGACATATCTAGAATTTTATTCTTGATTATCTAATTAGGATTTTTAGAGGAATCTTAGTGTGGATGTAGAGGTGAACATATGCTTCTGTTGTGTGTATGCCTGGTCAATGCATAGGAAAATAAGTGCCATCTAAAACTTCTTGCACAAGTCACAACAGCTATAGTGCATAAGATGAGAAAAACATGCTCCATCCATAATTTAGCTTTATATATGTATGTATGTGCACACATGCATATTTACAAGTGTGCATGTATATATTTATATATACAATTATTGTTTACAGTATGACTGGTTGCACCTGTCCATCTGCTTATAAATTTATTATAGGCAATTATGTATGCAATTGAATTCTAAAATGCCCTATAAATCGCCACCATCTGATATATGTATAATAAATAAAAAGTATGTAAGGACTGCATGCACTTCAGATTTAAGCACAATATATCCCACTTTCCACCAGGATCAAAGGCAAACATTTAAAAGAGGGCACAGTGGAAAGCTGAGCTGCACCCCAGATTCTAAGTTCCTTTAGTCCAAAAGTTTCTCCTTTCTCACTCGCTCGCCTTTTTTATTTTTTAGGAGAGCTGGACAGATTGCTGGGGGAGGAAGCCCCGTCTATCACTTGGAGCTCAACACTGCATCTCCGGGGTGGGACTTTGGCTGAGCTATTTAACCTCGCTCAGTCCTTAGTTTCCCCATCTCTAAAATTGGCACAGGGGTAGCAGTTGAGCTCCTGAAGTGACTATCTGGGGGTCCTGAGGTGTGCTATGCCCCTCTTTTGTCGTCCCTACAGGGGAGGGGATGGGCTGGTGCAGTGGGGCGGCTGGCTCTGGGCTGGACGTGCTCCTGCACCCCACTATGACCATCTCCATGAGGAGCACCAGCCACAACAATAAACACAAGCAGCTGCAGCGGCCGCGATAGAGGATGTCGCCAAAACCAGCAAGAATTCAACTTGCTCAGCCAACTCTTGTTTTTTCAGCAGAGAGGGATGGGATGGGGAAAGGCCAGGCTTGAGTCGGGGCTGCTGCTCTGTGGGCTCGGGGGACGAGACAGGATGGGAGAGGGGTCCCAGCCACGGGTGCTGGGGCAGCTTTGCCTCTCTCTCCAGCCGCAGCCTCCGGCTCCCCGTCCCTCCCTCCCCACATCCCCCGGCTTTAGCCCCTCTCCCCTTCGCCACTTTTGCTTTATTTACGAATATGTCGCTGGAATTCAAATGAGTTATCTATTCTGTGGCCGCCTCACTTTCCCACAGAGGGCCAGTGCCTGCCTGACGCAGGGTCCGGCCGAAACAGCGCGAGAAGAAAAGGAAAGAGCAAAAGAATTCTTTTCAGCTCTTTTTATTCCTCTCCTCCCCACTCCCGGCCCCCGCCTTATTTTATTTTGTGTGTGTGCGTGTGTGTCGGGCGCACTCTTCACTGGCCATGCCCCCCTCGCTCCCCTCCTCCCCGCTTTCATCCCCTTGGCCCTGCTTTAGCCCCCTTTATGTTACACGATAGCTCGAATGGAAGCCCAGGAGGGTCCTATAGGGAATGCATAGGATCCCTGGGAGAAAGAAAGCCCCCAACAAGCTATACACCAGATGTATAACGTTATATGGTCAAACTGGCAAACACAAAAGCGGAAAAACAAAAGACGTGAATTAGGGAGAAGCATTCAAAGGCATGTTTTGAAAACAGCCCAGCCAAGAGGCTGGATTCCCCCTCCTGAGACTAAATGTTTGAAAGAAAAGGTGCTGAAGAAAGAAAGGGAAGAGGGGGAGCAGGACGGGGTGGGGGAAGAAACCCATTTTTTCTAATTAGCTGAAGCTTAACAGGACCTGAATTTTGCAACTAATTTTGGTTTGGTTTTGTTTTGGTTTTTTCTCCCTATTTTTTTTTCCTCCCTTTAAATCGAACATGCGGGAGTTGAGGTGCTTGTAGCTTGTCAGAATGAGGGGGGGCTGGTTAGAGGGGCGTTGTGCTGAAACCTGTGCTGGACCTCTCCCTCATCAAGGCTGCAATTAGTCCTTGGGCCTCCCTTCCCTCAGTGTTACCATCAGGTCGTGCCTCCTTTATATCAGCCGCCCTTTTCTAACTTCTCCCCCACCCACAGATCTTGAAACTGGGAAGATGCTGGTCGGGGACAGATGAGAATGGAGGAATCGGCCTTTTTTAAAAATTTGTTTTGTTTTGGTATTTTTCATTTTAATTAACCTCCATCACCTAGACACCCAGCATGCCCAACCTTGCTGAACAGCTCTGACCATTCGTCCCTGTCTGAGGTGAAAATTCATCCAAAGGGGAAAAAAAAGGTCGTAAACCAAAAAGGCATGGATTGTAGTTGCAGAGATTGCAGGATTCCAGAGGGAGGGGAAATGCTTCCTGCTTCCACCACTTGATGCCTCAGTATCGGACCAGGCTCTGAGTGTCTCTCTGAGCTCCTCTCCTGATCTATTCCTGCAAAGAAATCTCAGGAGAAACAAGGGGTCAGCTGGGACTGGGCTGCGTCTCTTTTACTGCTGGCTTCAAAATTCAAGCAGCAGCATTTGCACCTTGGTAAAGATGGCCCAGAGAACACCCAGGAAAATTCCTCCCCTCATGGCAGTGACGGAGCATCACTAAAGGCTTTAGTTTATGCATTAAAGGCTTTGCTTTAGTTTATGCATTAAATTGATGGGGCTACTAAGAGAGGAAGGATATCTTGACAGGGTGGGATGGTAGCAATCTTGCCCTAATTAATTTTCCCTAGTCTCATGCTGTCTTCCCTCTCTCTATGCATGCAAACACACAGATACACAAATCTACTGTCCTGGCCCTTTTCTTCTTGACTCCATCCCCAGATCTGCAAAACTGCAAGAAATGCTAAGATGTGCCTGAGGAGTGGGAAAGGAGGAAAGGGGGCAAAAGAACAAGGTGAGCAGGGTTTGCACACTGCAATTGTAACACATGCACCCTCCATCACTTGCTATGTGAGTCTGAGGACTGTTTGTAATAACAGCATGGTCAAACAAGCTGGACTTATTTTGGGCCTCCTCATAAGTGTCATATAAAACACCAGGCTGCTCTGAGGATGGGAAATCAGCAGTTTCACTGCAATTCTACCAGTGAAGGCTGCAAGACAGTTCTCCCTATTTCTCTGCAAGTGTCAGCTTTCTCCCCTCCTGTTCCAGTGAAAATGTAGAAGCACAGTAAACTATTAAGATATCCAATATATAACAAGGGTCTGGCAGAATTATCATGCTGAAAATGTATGTTCACAGTTGAACAATTCATATTTTAGCTCCTTCACCTGGTGATACATTTTTTTTATATACTTGTGGCAATGGATAAAACAGATTCATTAGCTTTGATTAACCTTCTTTAACTAGAGTTAAAAACCTGCTGCAGACAGCTCTGTTACCAATGCGGCCTTTAGGATGCTTTATCATGTTTAAGACCCAATTACTGTTGTACCAAATAAGAATAAACCATCACAATAAAATGTGGCACACACAGCCCTGTTAAAGCTCATGGCAAATAATCATTAATTTATAACAGCAACTTCCCCATTTCTATAGTTTTATTGATGGCTACAGTTAATTCAAGTTGAAAACAATGTAACTTGACACTGATCAGACCAACTAGTTTTCTGGTTTTATTGACTTTTGCCTTTTCTTTTCTTTTTTTTTTTTTTTTTTTTTTTTTTTTTTTTTCTTTTTTTACTTTGTGTTTGGAGTCTCAAATGGCTACTTCTTAATAAACCCTCATAAAAACCAGGCAGAGAACAGCAAGGCATAGATGAAAAGGCTTTGGGGGAGATTTTCAAAGGCACAAAAGGTGCCTAACTCCCATTGACTTTCAATTACCGATTCATTTTTATTACGAATTTTGAGGAATTAGGACGGAGAGTTGAGTTTTATGCAGTTATTTGTTTGTGCCAGCCATGAACTAGCAGTTTTAAGAAAAATGATGCTTTAAATCAGTAATTGCTTAGAAACTTTTTTGTTCGTTCATCTGCAACCTATTTGCTTTTCTGCTTTTCAGAGAGCTCTTTGATCTTAATAAAAGTCCAGAAGGAATACAGAACATAAATACACTTGTTACTGCAGCTTTTTCATTTTCGCCTCAGACCTGATCCTGCACTCACTTTAAACAGATGATTAACTTCATAAATGTTCGGTTGGGCTTACTCATCAGGGTAAAACTGCCTATCTCCCTAATTTCTTTTGCAGGATCAAATTCTGTGCTAATTGAAAGAGCTTCCATGTGTTTATTTTACATTTCCTTGCATTTTGGCATAACTGGATCTGGAAAGCAGCTGCAGAACGCAATGTGTTAATTTTGGACAGGGTTTGACTGAAGTGGGAATAATAAACAGTGAGATGCTGCAGCTTTCAGGCAAAGCAGAGTAACAACAATTAAAAAAAAATAAAAAAGGAGAGAAAGATGCTAAGGAGACAAATCTCCAGTCAGTAAACTAACAAGAGTGGTTTAATATTTGACTTGGCTGAAGCCAGGCTGCCAGGATTGAGAACTGCTGTACAGGAGTAGAAAATATTCATGTGTGCAGGGCAGTGTCTCTGATCTGTCTTTTTCAACTTCATTTTCTCTTTTGAGTTACACAACCCTCTTTCTATAATAAGCTAAAGATGGGACCCTGGTCAAACTATAGATTTGTTCAGAAAATGAAGTGCAAATTCTCAGCAATGCAAAACAGCAAGGACATAAACTAAATCCCTATGCTTACTAATTTGGAAAGTTTGGGTAAGAGGCACTATCTAAATCCACTTACCCCTTTGCTAGGATGTCGTGCCTGATGAAATCTGCTGCTGTCATGATTATTCTTCCTGGGCTGAGTTTAAGACATTGTATTCAGTGGATTTTACTCCAGGTCAGAGTTGTTGCCAGGTCTTCTGGGTTGATTCTATAGACAAATTCATTTTTTTATCAGCACTGTTTTTGTGGGTTTTTTTCCTTTTCTCATAGCTCCCATAGTTCATGGCAGTGACAGAACTCCTTCCAACTTTATATGCTGGTTCTTCCCACTGTATTGGACTCTCCAATTGTGTGACCTGAAGTAAGGCAGTTGAATTAAACAAAACTATATTAGATCTGTTCCTACTATAAACTGGTGTGTCTTCAGAATCAGATGAAAATTTTAATAAAATTCTTTGGGTTATACATGCAACCCAGACAAATAGTTCCAATGTTTGCAGTGGAACTATTCCCTCATGAGTTAAATGCCTCTGTGAATTTGCAGAATATAACTTAAATCTTTTGAGAAGAACTGAGAGAAGTAGAAGAGGATATATGCTGAATACCTTTTCCCGTAAGAACCAGGTCGTGCTCCCACATAGTAGAAGGGAGCTTTGCTACCTTTTTTCCTGGAGCAACACTAGAACTGATATTATCTATATGTTATGCTTAGGGCTGCAAATGCCTGCAAAAAAAATGCCAGATACTAGACTGCAGCTAAAATGTCTTCAAAAGAACCCAGATTTAATATTTCATCAGAAGAACAGAGAGGAAGATTTGCTAAACATCAAACATATATTAATACAAATGCCTCCTGAAAGGAAGTCAGTTATGAAAATCAGTGAATACAAATGTTCCAATTGACATTACTGGTGCATGTTTGTGGGCTTTTTGTTTACACTGCCACATCATGAAAAATAAAATACACCCAAACTGTGCATATTGATAAGGATGCGCTTTCATCTCTGAGACGGGTGACATGTGAAAACTGTTTCAGCTTCATTCTTGTACCTGATACTTGCACCAAGAAACCCTGAAGAAAAAATGCTCTTTCTGTACCAGTTGGGTGCATTTTTCTTTAGTCTGGTACATGCATGGAGAAAACAGCTTTAGGGGAGTGATTGTGTCTGATCCTGCTTTAGACTAGAGCTTGCTTCTACACATTGTGGGGAAAGGGATAAAGAAAAAAGATGGCTCAGAATTAAAACTGTTAACCTGAAAGTTAATTCTTTGAGCTGCCATTTGCTTCCTTGTAACCCTGCTAAGGTCATGTAAGCTCATAGGGATCAGTGGAAGTTGAGATAGCTACAATCAAGTACATGGGCTTAAAATCCTTGGCTGCGTGAATAGGTATTTTGAGGGTTATTCCAAGACTGCATGGATGATTACATTTCTGTCTCTTTGTACAGTGGATGTTGAAGTTTGTTTGCAGAAGCAGCCATGCAGGAGCAGTGGGATCCTTCTGTCTAAGATCATGTCCATCTGAAACAGTGATGGTGACCCGCAAGATAAGGTTTGGCTCAGCTTGTGACTGGGATGCAGTATTTCAGTGTGAAACAAGCCTCAGTGAATGACTTACTTACTTGTCTTTCTACTTCTGGAGCATTTAAGTATGATTTTAGAAGGGAAAGGAGGAACAAGGTACTCCTACTGTCCATTTATCTTTACTATTAGTAGTGTTTATGCTTTTCTTGCTTTAGTGGAAGTTGTACCTGCCCATGGCAGGGGGACTGGAACCAGATGAGCTTTAAGGTGCCTTCCAACCCACACCATTTTTTGATTCTGTGATAATGATAAAAAAAGGAATGGAATCCCACTGTTATGCCATCAACCAGTGATTTGAGCAATACTGTCAAAAGCAAACTGCTGAGTTTCATGAGAATATGAAGGGGTCAAACTGATATTTGAACCTCCTAGATGTGGACCCATCTAGGTGTCTCCACATAAATGTCATTATGACCATGATAGTCAGCAATAAGAATAAAGTCTGTAGGTCTAGTATTGGTCCAAATGTGGTACCACTGAAATGAGCCAAATTGTATATGTTTTGATAGAAAAAAACTACATGTAATATGTAGGAGTTTAAACCTAAAATGTAGATTTACCCTTTATGGTATCAGTGGGAAACCATTCTGTGGGATCCATGCTGGAGGGAGTTTGAGCTGTTGCCCTACTACTTAAGTCAGATTTCAAATGAAATGGAAAGGAGAAAAAGAAAAAGAAAAAGAAAAAGAAAAAGAAAAAGAAAAAGAAAAAGAAAAAGAAAAAGAAAAAGAAAAAGAAAAAGAAAAAGAAAAAGAAAAAGAAAAAGAAAAAGAAAAAGAAAAAAGAAAAAGAAAAAGAAAAAGAAAAAGAAAAAGAAAAAGAAAAAGAAAAAGAAAAAGAAAAAGAAAAAGAAGACAAAAATGTAAGACAGTGGTCCCCCCAGAAAAAAAGAAAAAGAAATTGAAGCCTTTGGAGCTGTGTAAGAATAATAGGAAATTTATACTCAATTAAGCCACTCAAGCAGAGCTGTTAATTAACCTTATCAGAAAGGACATTTCATTTTTATAGACCTGAGGCTATCAGCAAGCACTGGACTTTTTAAGTGGATGAAAAAAGGTGCAATAGATTGATTTTAATGTACAAAAGCATATCCAAAGAAAAACTTAGTACAGATCCAATACAACTTGTAAGAAATTTCAGTATTAAAAGGAAAAAGAATTTAGGAAAAAATGTGATGAGCAGATGTGATGTTTCTACAGCTGCTATAGAATATCATGGGTCTGAAAAAACCCCAAGCCATGTTGCCATGACCTAGGAGAAACCTATGACTTCATTTAGAAGGTCAGAATTCTGTTGGAGAGTCAGGTGGACTAAATAATATGTAAATTTAAAAAAAAAAGGAAAAAAAAAATTATGAAGTCTACCATATCCTGTCCTCTAACATGAGTAATAAAGGTTGAAAATATGATCAAGAAAACTGGAAAATTTATTAGTAATTAATGTGGAAATGTGATCATCCTAAAAGGGCAGCAAAAATGCCACCTACTAAACTAGAAACTGTTGAGACATAAGAACAAAAAAACCCCAACACCATAAATCAGGCGAAACACATCAAAACATTGAAGCATTAGAAGGGGGTGATAATGACCTGTTCTAATACAAATTATGAAGGACCAGTGAAACTAGAACACATAAAATACCGAGAGAATTGGAAGCTCTGTTCTCCTGAAAGCCAGATGAGCTCACAGGGATGTACACCTGCAGAAATGAGAGCACAGTCTTCTTTTTTTCTTTTAATATGCAGCAGAACAGGTTCATTCTATTTTGCAGTCATTATTTTATCGTCTGGTATTTGTCCTTATACTTCACTCTATATATATATAAAAAAAAATATATATATATATACATATATACACACACATATATACACACATATATATGTACATACATCCCAATTGAAAACACACATAGACACTTAAATGTGTAAAGGGGATTAGGAGGATTTTTTTTTAAATGAGAAATTTCTTTTAAGGAGATTCCTCAGATGTTCAAGGAACATATTCATTCTAGGAATAAGAAGAATATGCTTAAGTTGAAGTGTTTGAATGTTTTGCTTAAATGTCCAGCAACAGTTCTCTTAAATTGCACGGTTCAGGCAGACTTTCTTTCATAATACTGGACTATGTTATACTCATTTTATTCAGGGTAATATTTTCCAAACAGAGCAGTAATGGAGAGAACCTTTCAGGCAAATACATTTGTGATTAAAAGAGTAGCTCTTATGTCAGAGTGAAATGGAGATTGTTGAAATCTCTCACGGATGGACTCACCAGGACCAGAGCAGTGGCCAGAGCTGCTGGTTAGCCTGGGATGTGACAGAGCCTGTCCTGGCTTCCTGCCTAACAAAAATTGCAGGGTAAGGAATGGCTGCTACATCATGTGGGACAAATCCAGTTTGTTTAAGAGCTTCCTCTGGCAATGCTGTCTTTTTAGAATTTTTTTAGGCTTAGTTACACTTTTTTATATTTTGACAAAAAATTCAATGACATTTCTCTGTTGAAGTTCATCAACTTAAGTATGCTAGAAATAAGAAATAAAACTGCTGGTCCATCCCATATTGGCAGAATTGATTGATGCCTATACTATATTCTGCTAATGAGTTGTCCATTTTAGAGCTGAATAAATTTTTAAAAATTTCCAGTGGGGAAATTCATCCTATCAACTTTCATGTCTGGGGAAAGGTCTGCCTATTCCTCACTCTCCACTATCCTTTCTATTCAAACACTTTGTCTTTGCTCATTTAATATTAAATAATTAGTTTAAATGGGCACTTCCAAAAGCTAAGAAAAAAGGGCAGAAAACATTGTTCAAAGACATTCAAATTTTGCAGCAGGGGTGTATTACATTGATAGGTAACATGCAACATTTGATTCCAGCAGTCTCTAACAATGTCACTAACTCTGTTTTGTCACCTAAACAGAGTCACCAGATATAATGTGCAAGTATATGCAGATATATAATATGCAGATATAATAAACGATAGTGCCTGGGGAAAGGTGAATTTCTTTTACATTAAAGTACAGTGGGGACTTTCAGAGTTTTATAGTAGGTGGTTAAGTCACACCTTTACCTCTAGATCTGGTACTTTCTATGAGCCATTAACAGCTGTAAATGAAAAATACAGAACAAACTTGTAGGGAAAATATTGCAATCCCTATATAAGCTTGTAAATACTGGCATTGCAGACTGCAGGTGGGTACATGTATTTTATAATTCCAGAAAGAGACAGGTAGGGGAGCTCTTATAAATATGTTATTAAGCAGTAAAGCAAACTAAATGTAAAAAAAAATATGTTTAATTCCATGAAATGAACAAAAATTTGTTTCAGAATCCTTCCTCTTCTGTGAAATTTGGCTTGGAATTTGCCAATGTTCATCAAGTGGGGCAAGGAGTTTTCAATGAGTAATAGCTGCATGACTAAGTAAGGTCCAGGGACACTAATGCTAGAAGCAAGTTCAGGGCATATTTCATAAATTATTTTGGCTGAGAAAAAAAATGGGAAAGAGGGAATTAAAAATGCTGAAATGGTTTTGTATATCTAGACTTGGAATACTTAAATTTCTATCCATGTCTCCAATGCTTATGGGAAAAGAAGCCATGCATATGTACATGTGGGGAGAGAGATGGAGAAAAAACTTGAGAAAGGTTATCTAAGTCTTTTTCTATCTATTCTCCTTTCACCTTTCTCTTCCTAAAATGCTTTTGACCAATGATTCAGATTTATCTGAATAACATTTTCCCCTTGTTTTGACCAAAAATGGAATTTGCCCTGAATTTTCAGGTTGTCCATTCAGTGAAAGGACCTGTAATTCATACACACATATATTCCCCATGCCAGTCTATTTTGCTTCACACTTCTTTGAATACAAAGAAATAACAACTGTGGGCCATAGAACTTTGGCAATAACCCTGGGAATCTTTATATTTGTTTGCTCCCTTTGGACAACCAAGACAGCTTTCTCCAAAAAGGGTCACATCACTTGCAGGGCATGTGAAGGATTCTGGTGCCTTCTTTCCTTCTCCCAGAAAGCATCACAAAGGTACCACTGTGCACAGAACATTCTCATCTGATCCAGGCTAATCCAGGGGCCATAAACCAGTGAGCAGCACAAGTTCCATTAAGTTGCTGCACCAGCCCTTTCACTTGTCTATGACACAGTTATTTCTACCGCTGTCATATATTTATCCCAAAAAAGCTGCATGGAAGGGAGTATCTTTTTATGTCTTTGCACAGGGACATGAAGAGAGGGGCATCAGTCTAGATTAGAACTGTTTAGTCCTTGCCATAATGCAAATGAATCCTATTAAAGGATGGAGGCCTTAAATAGCCTGTACTGAACCTTCTGTGAGTAATTCAGATAACTTTTTAAACAAATCCATTCTACATTCTTTTGTGAACAAAACAGAACTACTGTGCTAACCTCATCCCATAATTTCTAAGCCCCAGAAGCCCTATAAAAAAATGTATCAGCAATTAGTTTTGAATTAAACAGAAAGTGATGGAACAAATGCACAAGTATTCACCTTTGTAACACGGCCACATTGCAGAGATATAAGAGCACAGCTGTTCTCGCCTAAAAAAGGAGAATTCCAGAAAAAGAGGGGCTCAGAAAGAAGTCAGCAATGGGCCCTGGAACTGAACATTATGCTCAGATTAATTTAGAAACCACTAAACATTTTGCCAAAAAAAAAAATAAAGAAAAAGAAAAAAGTAAAAAAAATTATTAAGCAATAATATGTGTGACTTAAATCCAGCATTGGAAGCAGATGTCCAGGCTTCCACTCCTGACACACCTTAGCTCAGGCCAGTTATGCAAGCAGAAATGGGACTGGTACATTATTTAGTGGAAAATTAAACTGATCCAGAAAAATAAATACTCCAGGGGTAGGTTTTGGATTCCAAGTTTACCTAATAACACCATATCTAAAAATAATAGGAAACCAGGAGGTTTGAGGGAAAGAACAGGGCTTGCTAGAAAGGAAAGAATCCAGAGCTAAAGGAAGGAATTCATCTGCTTCATATTAATTTGCATTAATTTCCATTTAATAGCATAGCCACCTGTATTGAAAGAATGAATTTAAAATATTTTTCATGATTGTCCCAAGTAACTTAATACTGTAGGATGTGGAATTGGATATGGGATAGGGTTCGAAGAGAGCTGGAAGTGGAAGGATATAGAGCAAAAGCAGCCTGGTGAGCTCCACAGACACTGTGTGTGTCCCCACTGCCTCTGCTGTTGGGGGGGTAAAGACCAGTTTACATCAGGCTGAGGAGCCAGCCTTGCCTTTGGTATTTAATTCTCAATCCTGAGGTTGGCCAACTGTAAAAACAAACCAAGCAGTGGCATTCAATTTGGACTCCAATAATAATTTGGCAATGTCAACCTTTTCAGAGGTCTCCCAGCTTACATATTTGCTGTTATTGTAAGAGATGCTTGGTTTTACTCACTGAAAAATCCCCAGCTCTTTTACCCTTCCAGTTTGCTAAACCATGTTCTGACACCTCTGTGTGTGTGAGGTAACAGCTCCAGAAGAGACCCACACATCTGCTGTGGGGAAACACCAGGTTTGGGAAGCTGCTACATGTCATGAGGTTTCTTTTAACACATTCCTGGCCTAGGACTATTCTTCTAAAAACAATGTGAGGTGCTGGGCAGCTCCTGAAAGGAACTGAGCAGTTTTCTGCCTGCCATGTATTTGGTGAATCAATGCCAGTGGCAGCTGTGTGCACTTTGGTGAGTGCAGAACTGGTGAAGTGCTCTGAGCTGCAATTGGGCATGGAGCTGGAAGGAGATTGTACAGTCAAACCAGTGCTCTCTGAGCCATAACTGGCCTGGAAATAAACACATTACTGGCCTATCCTTGCAATTTCTCACATCTTTAGTTACCTGGTGCAGTGCATTATTAGCAGGTTCCCAACAGATGGTGCTAATGAGACTATTAAGTAGCCTAACCCAATATGCAAATGAGGCTGCGAGAAGGGCTGCTGGGACCTGTCCTTTCCTTCTTCCTAGATTGTGTGAAAAGGGAACTTTGTTAAACGTTATTGCTACAAGCAGGTTCTGCAGGCTGAGAAATTTGTAAGGGTTTTGAGCCACAACTGCAGAAAGCACTTCTTATCTGAAATCTAATCAGGCTGGCAGCAGAGGGGTCTGGGCACAGAGAATTAACTAATACAGGTAGACCGATCTTGCATCCTCACTAGTGGTATTTAACAAAGCTGTGTCCAAAAGCCCTTACAAAGACCACAAGAAAGTCGTCTTTGTTTGTGTGGCTGATTGAATGTGACTCGGTTACCTCCTTTTACACACCGCGGATTTATGTAACACCCCAAATACAATGTTTAAGTAAAGTTCATGTTATGTTACACAGTCCAACAAATAAAAGGATGTTTAAAGTTAAGGCTGACATTCCATCCTTAACTTTTTGTACCTTTGTGTTACATCACACCTCAAACATAACATTGATTTAGGGCCCCTGCCCTGGCTCTATCAAGACATGGGGAGATTAATTACGTTAAATACATTATTCTGACCTTTGCGTTAACTACCCGTTCCTTTGTCAGTTTAATAATTTCAACCTTTAGGTAATGTCAGCTGTTAGCACACTCTGTTAGTCTTTTTTTCCCCTCTTCTTTAGGTAAGAACATCCCTAAACATTAAAAATGGGTGATTTCCATGTATGCTAGGTCATATTTTGCTTTTATTTTTTTTTAAACTGAGCATTATGGATCAGCTTTTTCAGAGTAGGCATGTGCACATAAACATCACACGTTACAAATGTGCAAACTTAGAATATAACTTCTGAATTAGTTTGTTCTTATTATGTTCCTGGGATAATGTGTCAAGTACCCATAGCTGTGTGCACACAACCAGCCCTTCCTTTGTGCTTACCCAGGAATGCACGGCCCTATTCTCTCTGCGCTAGATAACATTATTGAATAACACTGTATTTGAGTTATTATTATCGTTATTGATATAAGCACATTTATTTCCAAATTCAGAAAGCTCTGATATAGCACTTACACCCAGTGCACAATATAGAGCTAAAGCACGTTTCACTGGAGAGAAAGTGAGAAGGGGGGGCGAGGGCGGGGGTAAGAAGAGGGTTTATTTACTTGACACCACAAATGCCCCAGAATATTTCCTGTTGCATCTGGGTTTTTTTCTAGACGAATTTTCAAAAAATTTAAAAATTAGTTAAGGGCAGAAATAAGGCCACTCCTTCTCTATAAAATTCTTAATAGTCTAAGAAGAGCTCTACCAATAAGCTCCCATGTCCAGTATCTTGTGTCTGATAGTGATAGTTGGAAACTACAAAAATGGGGCAAGTCCACATTACAGGTTATTATGTCACTTGTTACTTTCAGGTATATTTTAGGGCTGTGCTTTTTCCTGAGATGAATCATCAGCCTAATCTGTGCAGACATTTTAGTATTAACAACTACTGGCTGTAGACTTGGGCTGGGAGCAGGGCACTGATGGAGCTTGGAGAAGGTAGAAACTGTGAAGTGGGAAAAAGCAAAATAAATCCTTTCTTCTATCAGCATCTCACAGGTCTGTGATGGTGGTTTCTTCCTGAGGGTAAACTCAGGCTTTTCCCAGATGACCTTCATATTTCTTAAGAAAAAGCAGAGTCAATTTTTTTTCTTCTTGTTGGAACAGATGTTGTGGCTGCTTTTGAAGAGACACAGAATCAGCTTCCTCTATGATGAATAGAAGTGCTGGGCCCTTTAATGTAGAAAATTTAATTTGAGAGGTTGGACACTTGATCAAGGAAATATGACAGGAGCTCCACTGAGGCTCTTCTAGACCTAAAGGACTTAAATACTTTAGGAATAGTCCATATTGGCTCTAGTATTGACCTCCTCTGTGGCTGTGAGCCAGTCACATGTTTGCACTGTCTGTGAAAGGGACAAAGCACACTTACTGGTGTCCAAGGCCAAGTGGTAAAGTCTTGAAGATTTTGGAGTTTGCTATGAAACTTTTTTGTTGCTGACAGTAGAATGTACATCTTCCTGGTGAGGAAAACCAAGCTGTAGTTGTTGCAAATATTTCAGCAGTTGACTCCTTATATTTACAGAATGTATTAGTGTTATTTTGACACTGCATATTTTTTTTAGATCTAATGCTCTTCAGGTTTCCACTCTTTTCTCCCTAAAATCACCAGGATGATTTCACTGACATGGGAGCCAAATATAGCTCCCTGTGATGGTTTCTTGTAGCAGTCATTTGTGTGAAAGACTACATACACAGTGTCTTCTGGCCCTTCTTTGGAGGTCTCTGGTTTTGGAGGGGGATTGCTACTTTCAGACTCAATTCCTGGTTAAGTCATTTCATCTCAAAACAAGCTGAAGGCTAGACATTCTCAGCATTCATTTTAGGTCCTGATCCTGTCCTGGGGGAACCCAGTTAAGCTCATAGCATAGCATGACTCTGTGAATGGTTCTTGATACATAAAGTACCAAGGACAATTCAAAAATTACTTTGCATGTGACAAATCTCATTGAGACTTGACATTGCACAGGATAAAAGGTGTCAAATGTGTTTGGATTGCATCAGTCTTCTCACCACAGATCAGAATTTGCACTGCAAATGTACTGTGCTGCCATACACTGCAATGCTGAAAGAAGGATAAAAATAAGCGACAGAATAAAGGGACACATGATTTCCACTGCTGGCAAGGTGATATCTGCCATCCTGGCTGACACACCAGTGATTAAACTCCAGACTTCCAGAACTGCTGTTGTTGTATCTTGAACTGGAGTCAAACCTACATAGCTGGGCTGTAACCGTCATGGTCTTAATGTATTGGACATGCCTTGTGACCCCTAATGCACAGACACGCACACGGGGCTGGGATTGTCCCCAGATGCCTGTTAGGACTTTCCAGCCTGGAATTATGAATGCTGAAAGGTACCTATTAAGTCCAAAGGATGTAAAATAAATTTCAAATTAACACATAGTTTAGCTATTGGTTTAAACATCACAGCACTCCTTCTCTGAAAGGAACAGTTTGAGAAAATGTCACATGCAAAACAGGGCCGAGAGTTTCACATTTCCGGTTTTTCTTGGGAGACAACAGAGCTGTTCTTTCCAGCAGGAAGCAAATGTTCTAATACACTTTCTTATGTATTTTGACATTTGCATATGTTATAGATTGGGTCAGGTTGAGATTATATGAAAATGTATATTGCTTATAGAAGACAGTTACCTTTTCCAAATCAGCACAGCTTCCAGTCATTTTGGGGAGAAAGATCTGATTTGCAGAAACCTGCACCAAGTCTGTATGTGCTGGATATGTCCTATGCATAAAGTCCCAAGCTCACTGGTCCATTTTCCCTGTAACAAAGAAACCAGCATCACAAATTTGGTCAGCTTTTCTTTGGCTCTGTGTCATTTCAGCCCTTTCCTACCTTGGAGGCAAGACAACAGAAAGCCACAGGAGGACCAAGGTAATCATCTCTCTGATAAAAAAAAATGAAGCACAGAGGTGCAAAAGCAAGCCAGCTTTCTGGGATCCAGCACAGGGCTTAGCTGTGACTCTCAAACCTGAGCCCATCAGGCCAGGAAGGGGAATGAAACTCTTTACAAGAATAAAAACTTGGAACTAAATCTTACTCCATCTGTGTTCAGTGCCCTGTAAATGGGAAACAGGCAGTGGCAAAGGAACTGCTTCCCTTTCTCCTGCAGGTCAACATGCATGCTCAAAGTGCAAAAGTCTGAAAGAAAAGAGCAAAATATCTTTCTGGATGGAAGAACAGAAAAAAACAGGGGATATACTGGAAAAGCCAGGCTTGGCAGGGCTGAGTTGTAAATGGGAGAGGAGCAGCAGTGGCTGCTAGAAGAAGGGCGGGGGGCGGGGGGGAGGGCATGGGGAAGAGGAAGGGATCAGGACTACAACTTCGAGTCCCTCCGGGGATTTCCTCCGTGGATTGCACAGTCGTTTGTAAAAATCGACTGTGACTGTTACACTCTCACTTTCTTCTTGTTGCTTTATTCCACATGTGGCCCAACATGTTTTTCCACCGATACGCAGATTTTGAGCTGTTTTGTTTGGACTTGCTAATGGAGGGGCTTCAGTTGACACAAAGGGCTTATCAATAACATTGAACCCTTTTTGACAGCTGTTTTTGCTTCCCGTGTCTCCTGTTAGGGAGGAAAAGGGGTGGCTGCAGGGAAAGGAAGCTTGAATAGCAGCCAGTACCTTCCAGGGGTAGCACACTCCAGGCAAATCTGGAATTACCTCCCTCCTGGCTTCAATTTCCCAATAGGCTGAGGCCCCTTCACTCAGCACCAACAGAATAAGCCTTCAGTTGATTGCTTTGGTAAATCCATCATTTTTGCATCCTAATAATTAGCCCAACAGCTGTTACAAAGCTGGAAACATGAATGTTTCCTTTTTAGTGAAAGGATCACTTCTCTAAATGAGCGATGTCCATTTTAACTCTCCCTTGATATGCATAAATACACACGCAGCCAGTGTGACTTTAGGCATGAAAAATCAGTAATGGGTATATGATTCTCAAATCTAGTAGAACTGATAAAAATCAAGGTTGCTGTCAGCTGAGTAAATTGAGAGCTCCAAGTGAATTTGGTGGTTGGTCTGGGAAAAGGGGGTTTTTGTGCTGGTGAGTTGCTCCCTCTCGTGGAAAACCAGCATCCCAAAGCCCTCCAGCACAGCGCAAAGCTGTGCAGTTTCTTGGATGACTCTGCTTGAGGCACAGTGTGAAACTTACAGACTCACACACGCACACACACACACACTCACAAACCTGACCCTGCGAGCACAGAAAACATCCCTGCTCTCTGGGTCTTACGCCAGGAAACTTGGCTTGCTGAGCAGAAATCTTTAGGAGTGAAAAGCGTCTGCCCTCCCAGAGCCTCGTCATTATTGCCTGATGTAGCCTCATTAGTTTGGCTATTTCGAAATCCTTGTATAGCACTGATCAGGGGGGTCTTGGAAAGGCAGAGGCATCCAAAGCTGAGAAACAGAACTGGCTCCCTTTTTTTCTGCCTACTTTTGCTTTGTTGTTAGTGTCCTTTGGCTTTCTCCAGGACAAAATTAAGCCTGCTTTGGGAATGACTGATTATTGTGGAATTATTGCTATGCTATTAACAGAATAGCTATTATTACTAAACTATTAACTGAATAGTTTTCCTCTTCCTTCTTTCTGTTTTAAAGTTCCCCCTATTTCTGTAGTTCAGATAATCCTAACCTTACCCATTCTCCCAGATGCAAGAATGAACCAACTTCCCTGTCATCCCATGGGTATGATTCTCCTTCCCACTCCCTCCCCCCCCTTATCCCCCCCCCCAGGATAATCACATGTTCTGGACTAGTATTTTTTTAAATTGCTTTTATCGAGAGATTTTATTACAAAGGAAAATATGTCCTGTATTTTTTAGACTGGAAGGATATAGACTTGGCAGTTAGAAACCACCATAGCAATTTTTAGCACACTGGTGTGGTTTACATGGATTAATCTGCAGTAACTCTTTGGAACTCTCTTCAACTGCGCCAAAGCTGCCTCAGTCCAAACAGTTTATAAGCTAAATAACAAAAGTCTTGTAAATATTTATTTAACGAGACATATTTTGAATAACTGACATGTATAGAGCCTTCCTAGAGAGTGTGTTATCACCATCAATTTTCATGGTCTGATATAATAACAACTACCAGTGTAAACCGTGGCAGGGAAGATATTGACAGTCCGAGGCCGCTGTTAGCAGCAGAGTAATAACGGGGCAAAGAGGCTGCACCGAGCTGCAAAAACAGGATTCAAATTGGGTTTGCTTCCACTTGGCAAATCACTGGCAGAAAAACTATGTGAGTTATCTGTTATTAGAGATTGACTGTAAATATGCTGTACTTACCATGCTATTGCAGTACAATTATCCAGAGGTTATTCCTTTTTAATAACTACCTACCAGGCAGAGAAAGAAGCACGATTTATAGAGCTTGATTTCCTGCTTTGGCCTCCTAAATTCTGAACAGTGTTTTCATGCCACACAGTGATGGGTGCTGTTTTGCCACCTGTATAGACTAAATTAATCTGTAGAAACAGCAGGTTAATTACCTAAACATATTGCTTATATTTAACCCTATTGTTTCATATTTAATATGTGTATTTTTAGAAGCCAGGTAAGGTTATTTGTGCTACAAATGGCTCTCAGTTAGAAGTTCATGAACCCTCTGATTAATATGAATTAGAAATTATAACATGGTAAATGTGTAAATGGTCTTGAAAGAGAAACCCTGTTTGTTACTCTCATAATTATTACACACAGTTTCAAGCCTTTCATTCAGCTCTTTTATACCAAAAAATGGCATCTCATCCCCTGGTATCAAAACTGGCTCAAATTCTGGGCATATTTCACAATCATTTTTCCCCTGTATGTGTCTATAGTGATGATGGATGGCATGGACTGACTGTCCTTAGAAGTGAATGTATTTATTTGTCCACAGGATACGGATAGCACATGAAATTGCAGTAGTAGTGTAAACCTCCCCCACACATCACCCTCTGTCAGTGTGGCTCAGCTTTGACAAAAAGGGACACAGTGAGCCATGGGGAAATTGTATTTAATTCCAAAGTCACACAGAGAGTCAGTGGCAGGCTGACAATGAGGACTTCCAGCCCCTCATCGACATTCCTCTGCCGTAAACACGGGGCACCAGCCCCACTCTAATGATACAGGGGGAGTTGGGCTCAGCACAGGAGATGCTCTGCAAAAAAGGCCTTGTATTCAGCTAAAATGCTGCTAGTGGGATGTGATTAATCTAACTTCAGACTCTAGAATAGCTACTATTAAACCCAGGGGATGGCTTTATTGAAAAAATAAATAAATCTGGTTTTAAGGGGTGGGGGTTGAAAAGAAGAAACACGTGGGATTATTTTAGGCCTGATTTCTTAAAAAAAGGATGTTTTGCACTGCTGCCTGCATGGCATGAGGAGCCAGGTTTGTGACCAGCCCTGAGGATCCCACTTTATTTTGCCCACTCAGGCCAAATGTCCCTTCAACACAAGAGACATCACCATCCCTGACAACTGACTGTGAATTTTGCTCAGACACAGTCTCTGTGCAGTAGCTGGGTGGTTTGAATGCTGCTCCTGGCCCCTCAGATCAAAAAGAGTTTGGCATGAGCACCTCTCCCATGCTAGTGAGCCGCTGGAGTCCTGTGGATATTACAGGATGGCTGTTGGAGCTGGGCAGATGTTGGCTGGTCACAGTTCTGCCTGTTACCTAAGATGAGAAAAGTGTTTGCTGGGATTACCCTTCAGGTAACCTCTTGCAACATAATAGTGACACAGGATAATGTGATTTGCCACTTTCTGGAATCCCAGTCCTGGATCTAAAGCAAGTTATTATTTTGAGACTAAAATCCTTGCCTTTTACTGATGCATGTAAATACTTTATTGATCAAGCTGGCAAAAGGTGTGTACGCTAAGGTTTGATTTATCAGAGACAGCTTTTCTCAGCAAGATACAGGTATTAGGTAAGTCAGCCTACTTCTCTTAATACTGTCATCAATACAACAATACAATTTTTCTGTTTCTGGTGTGATCAATACAATTGTTTCTGATTCCAATGTTGTCATAAATCCCCAATAAACACACTCTGTGCCTTTGAATAAAATTTGGTAGTGTTTTACTTCCAGGACAGCTGAGTGGTCATTAGACCCTTTTCTCCCTATCTTTTTCTTATAGATCTCTCATAGAATCATAGGCTGATTTAGGTTGGAAGGAAGCTTAAAGGTTATCTAATTCCAATTCCCTGCCATGAGGAGGGACACTTTCCACTTTGATTACCTTCATTGCTGAAAGCTCATACTTTTATGTATTCTTAGTGGCATCCTTGCTGATTTGAGTAGAGAAGCTGCCAATATGTATTTTTTCAAGTTCTTCTGCAGAGGTGTGATTTCTTCAGTCAGATTCATGCTGTACCTTATCTTAAACAAATAAAGTAATATCACACATATGATTACACTGCAGTGCATGCAGTAGGGAAGTAATGCATTTTTTTTGTGCCTTATTTGTGATGAGAATGTTTAGTGCACAGGCTGCAGAGGAGGATTCCTATAATTGCTCCACAACTGACTGACTCACCAATCCTGTGACCCTGAGCAAATCCCTCAGTCTCCCTGGCTCTGACCTTCTTCTCATGTAGGTTTTATCTCCTTCAGAGAAGATTTGTCAAGATAATTTATGTTTTAAAACAAGTTGAAATCCTTGGCTAGAATATACTGTTAGAGTGCATACAGACAATAATGGACACGAGTGTCCCCGACTACGACTCTCCAGTTCGTCACTTCATATTTGGTAACTTCCCAGAGCTCTCTGTGAGGCCACACTCTCTGCGTGAATCTCTGCGGAAATATCTTAATTCTGGTTATTAACTTTGCCCAAGGAAACTGCAACAAACTTTTGTTACAATGCTTCTGGAGAACACTGGCATTCACACAGAGATTGCATCTGCACTGACCTGTCATAGCATTCAAGGTGAGGCTTTTAAAACTGGTTCCTTCAGCTGTTTTCTGACTTTGTCATGGTGAGACTTGGTGAACTTCCTGGAGTTTTCAGTGCTCCCTTGCCTTGGATTCCCATCTCTTCAGTCTAGGCAAGTGCCCAAAGGCTCAGTATGTTTGTGCAGGAAAGGGTGGCCTACAGGTTTTATGTTTATGAGCTGTAATTTTATATAAGGAGTTCCATGTATTGCCGAGATGGAGAGCATTGCAGAACACATCAGGTCATGTGTCCACTCATTTCTGGAAAATGACAAGATATGAGGTAATTTGAGTAGGTATTGGCCAAATTTTAAGCTTCACAATTCACCTCTCTGCACACACAGTCCTCAAAAGACTTCACCATCATAGTCTTACATGAGTCCCTGAAAGCTTTTGAACTTTGTTGACTCTTGGTCAAATCTTAGGTCTCTTTGAGAAAGGCAGAGAGACCATCTGAGCTTTAGGAACATTTAAGGACATCTTGGTGGAACAGAACTCCTCTTGTCTTTAGGTGCAGCAGGGTTTTCTTGGTGAGCAGATAGGCAAGTGAACTCTGTAAAGTTTGGTGTTGGCTACTGTGCCTTGTGTGCTTGGAAAGTGTGCCAGGTACAGATGCAAGTGGCCCACAGAATGAAAAACAGGAAGGTGAATGAGTGATTGGTCTGTGACTCAAAATCTCTCTTCTCCTTCCAACTACATCCACTCTTTTACTCTGAGCATTTACTCTGAGCACTCTTGTGGGGAGCATGAATAGTGACATAAAGCAGGGATACACTTTGAAATGAGGCACTTTCAAACCACTCCATCCTTTTAGCCTAAAATTATATGGTTTAGGTATGGATGAACAGGATAGAGACCCATGCATGTTAGAAAGGCTGTGCTGGAAACAGTATAAGTGCTTGAGCATTAGGTCTCTTTCTCAGAAGTCCTCCATTAGGTGAAAGGATTCCTGGAGTATCTTGAAATTCTTCTAAAAGTACCCAGCATGAGCAGAGATGAGCTACTCTGTTGGTTTTGCTGGATTGGGAGAGCCAACCTCATGGAGATGGATAGATCTGTTGGGAAAAGGCTAGCATGTCCTCCTCCAGGAATGTGAGGTTGTGGTGGATCTATCCACTCTCAAAGTAGGAAAGAATAGTGTCCACTTGGTGGTAAGGATCTCAAAAGAGGCAGAACTGGCTTCCCTGAGCAAGTTTTCTTCTCTTGCACTCCCTTTCATAAGCGGTCAAGGCAGGTGACATGGGAATAAAGAGGGATCTTCCATCTCATAGGAAAAACAACTGACAAACCTGCCTGAAAACACAACAAATCATAGATGAAATTATTGTTTGAAAAGGAAAGGAAAGGAAAGGAGAGGAAGGGAACATGCAGACTTGAAGCATCCCAGAAAGCTAAACAGAGGCCGCCTCACCATCCAGACTCATTCCATTTTAGTGCGCTATTTCCCAAGTTGTTGCGTGAATGATCCCAGTGTCTTTGCCTTTACAACCTTGCCTGATAGGCCATTCCACACATTTATTATCCTCGATGTGAAAAAGTGCTTCCTAACGTCTGTTCTAAATCTGTTTTAATTTCCATTTATGCTCCATTGTCCTATAATCTGTTTGGAGCTGAAAATAGAACCAAGGTATGATCTTCTTACAACCCCTGGCAATAAATTTTAATAGTATTTTTTTCCAAATTTCACAACCTTGCAGTAAATAAGAAAGCTTTATGGGGAAAAATAACCTCTATCCTCCTCCACTCTCCTCTCCATCCACAAACCTCATGACCTTTGTAAACTTTGACCAGTATCATTGTTTTCCTTCACCCCTCCCTTTTGACTTAATATTGCATTGGTTACAGGAGTAAACCAATTATCTGAGTATTAAAAATGGAAGCCGTTTGCGTGCTGGCAATGTATATCTTTTACCAATGGCTGATGGAAAAAAAAATCTCCCAGCTGCTCTGTAAAGCTCTCTCAATGCAGCTTGGAACATCTGGTTTGTTTTGTGTGCAGTCTTTTACATGAGGCATTTGCAATTCTTTATTTAAATTGGATTTTTAGTTCACTTTCCAGTAGAAAGGTTGATATGTTTGTCATTAATAAGCATGGTGAAACTAATATGTATGTAATTAGAATTCAACCATCAGAACCAGGATGGCAGGGTCCCCTAAAAGACATTTTCATTCACTTCAATCTGCAATCAGTGGATGAAGTTTCCTCAATGAGTTAATGCTGTTCAGTCCTGGTGGACTATAACATTGCTCCAGCAAGGCATATTTATTTGCATGATTGGCAATTAGAATTTATTGATTTCAAAAAAGGAAATTCTTCCCTGGGTACTTGTGTTTCACTCCCTTGGCTGATGTCGGACAGGAAAAGCTGTCAAGATATGGATGCCACATCTGGGTTGGAGGAGGAGAACATAATTATTTCTATTTCTCAACAGTAATTTCTCAGGATCAAGGGCACTGATGGACTCTGGAGAGAGTTCACGCCAATATTCCTCGGCAGGAAATGAGAAGGTTGATGACTATAATAACGAGACCTTTCTGATAATCTCAGTGGAGGATGCAATGCAGGCTCACACCCAAACTAGTCTCTCCTAGATCTGGGCACTAGATCAGACTGGTCTTACTCATGTTTAGGTTTCAGCTGGAATTTTATATGAAATCAGAAATCAGCCTGAAAGTGGATTGGATCCTAGAGTGGTCCTTAGGAGGCAATTTCATTACCACAGATAGTTTTGAAGAGGTTCTGTCACCTTTGCCTGTATACAAAACAGGATCAGAAAAGCATCTCCTCTCAAATAATGGCAAGGACCAAATAAGTTCCTTCCACAGGAATTCCAGAGTTGGGCAACTTAGAAATTATAGAATAAATAAGAAAAAAATACACAGAAGCTGTAAAAGAAATTGTGAAAATGAAAAGGCCAAAGGAGGGACAAATTTCTAAATATTCATTTCCACTTTTTCCCTCTTCCCTTGGATCCAATACATTGCAGATAATAGTAAAGAATAGACACAAGCTCTGGTCTTGTACTTCCAAGGCAAATGACAGCCCACAAAGAGTTGAAATATGCTTTATTCTCCACCCTCCACTTGACCAAGAGACTGAAAGGACTTACAGTTCTGCCCTTTTTACCCATGCCCCCATTTTCCCTCATCTATTGTTGCTAAATATGCAGTTGAAATTAATAGCACTGCTTCACCTGCCACATGTCAAATTTAATTTTACTTTAAATCAGTCTTAATTATTCTAGTGAAGTTTATAGTTTTAATGGAAAGACATAGCTTGCTTAAACTATAACACTTATTACAAAGGGCCAAGAGAGATTTAAAGTCACATTGTCTTTTCAAAGTGGACAGCTTTAACTAGATAGTATCACATCTCATGCCTTCTAAGGTGAACTTTCTGAACCCAGCTATCCAAGACACACCCAGTGAAGAAAAGAAAAAACCCAGCTATCCAAGACACACCCAGTGAAGAAAAGAAAAAAACCCCTAAAAACCCCTAAAAAATAAAACCCCACAAACTAAAGTCCAATGTCCAGTGTAGATTTCTCCATTTGCACCAGGGCACTCAAGCACCAGTGTGGTACAGACTAATCCTTGCTGTGAACTATTTTCGGGGAATGAAGAGAGAGGGTAATTCCAGGAATGTGGTTCCTGTTTGATAGGCTGACAAATCAGGTCAATGGCTAATACTGATCACTATGAAATGCTTCAGCTCTGAGGAAGATTTAATGGTGCTCACAGCACTGTAGCTGCCTCCATCTCCCATTGGTGCCACTCATTTACGTGCAGGTGAAACATAAAACTAAGGGCTGTTAAAGAGCCCACACTTTTTCCAGGAAGGAGGGTGTTAGGTCTGCATTAGATCCTGGCACTAATCCAGAGCCTGTAATCACACCTTGCCAACTGTACCGAAAATTTCCCCTATGAGTTCCTTTGGCAACACCCCATTTTACAGAGCTAAGTCTGTGCAGAGTGACAGCAGCCTTTCAGTCCAGCTGCATTTCAGTCATAGGAAAATAACCCCCTGGGCACAATTTATTAAGCACTCTGGGACATCTCTGGCAATTTTCTTTTTTTGTGGTTAGAATATAAGAAAGAACATCGGTATCCAATATTTGGTTGCTTGATGATTACAATTAAGGTATTTAAATTTTTGTGTGCTCTGCTTTACCTGCCTGTGAAATAAGTAAAACAGTATTGCTAAAAATATATATAGTCTATAGCTATCATTTATGATTTGCATAAATATCTCTAAATTCTCTCCAACTCCCTACAAAGATAAGCATTAGCTGAAGGTTTATACATGCATTGTTTCTTCTTTTTTCCTTTCTTTCTTCCTTCTGTGGGCTTCCACTCAGAAAACAGATGGTCTCTTCTCACTGACATTTTCTTACAGTTTTTAAATGATGCTGCAGTAGGGGAGAGCTGAAATGTTCAGTGTAGAGCTGTTCAGTCTCAATCTAGGTTCATAATTAACAGTAGCTAAGTGAAGTTTAATAAGGGCAGCCCACCAACTTCTCTTTTTTTCCTGGCTCTTTCAGAGCCAGGCCATAATGAATGTGCAGTTCATGGAGTTTCCCCTGACCGTGACTCACTGGAATATTTAGTGTTTACCTTTTGTGATAATTAAAGGAAGGGAAATGAACCCTAAAGGAAGACAGAGTGACATCTAATATTCCTTAATATTCTCTTGTTTCTTTAAGTGATGGCTTTTGCCAAAGGAGGGCCTCCCTCTCTTATCATCAGACAGGTCCTGACCCTGGGCCAGGGATCCCGGCTGTAACTTGACCCTGGGACCAGGTGTGTGCCTGCAGGTCACAAGGCTGACAAAAAAATATCAGCCCATGCTGCAAACAAGTCATTCCTGAGCACAGTATTGCCTTTAACTCTTTCAAGCTCTTGACACACAAGCACTGGAGCGACTGCCCTGTGCTGTGGCACTTGCTGCCAATGCATCCCATGCCTCTGTAAACGTGTGGCACGTTAGGATAACTGGGATAACCATACATGCTTAGGGGTAAGCATGCACAAACTGGTCATTTCATTTGTGCTGGCAAATTTGTTGTATCAGGTTGAAACTGGGGCTGAGAGAGTTTGCGACCTGCAGAGCCATTTTCTTCCTTCCTCCCGTTTCACAAAGCTGTTGCTAAATCTCAGGGATTTTACAGGGATTGACTGAGGGATGGGTGAGCTGCTTCAGGGTTTTTCAGCAGGCCAGGCTCTGGAGACTTTAGAGCACTGCCTCAGATGTGCCTCAGGAGGGAATTCAGCTTTAGTGCCTTCACCCAACACAGTGACTGCAGTGCTGGACTTTCAGACATGCAGTGCATGTTACCCTGAGGAAACTCCTGCATGTCCCTTACAGGATTGCAAGGTTGTTCTAAGCCTGGCTAAAGTGCATGTAGCCTAAGCATTTGGGTGCCCTAAATTCTCCATGATTTTGAGTATGCCTTACTCATAGGTACTCCTTTCTCCAGCAAAACCCCACAATATCTGTAATATATTCTTTCTATTTGTCTGCTGCTATTTCCTTCTCTTTTTTTTTTTTTTCCCCAGCCTTCAGCATGTCCCCAGGTCATCCCTGCAAGCCTTTGTCCTCGGCTGAAATGTCTGGAGACTTTTATGGGGGATTCCTGTCATCACATGCATCCCGGTGCATGGGCTTTTAGGCAGACTCCTCAAACTATGAATTAAAAAGCACAGGAATTGACAGCCCTGTGAACTACCTGTGAAAAATCATACCTGGGTTTATGAAGCTATTATGTCTTCAAGGACGTTCAGCAGCAATTCTTGAGGAGAGAGTGTTACAGGGGGAAAAAAGGCTTCTTGAACATCAGTATCTACTCTAGTCCTAGCACAAAATGCATGCCACTAAGTAATAAGTAGTCTGCATTGTTATGAGCATAGAGAGTGATCCAAAATGTATTAAATAGGAGATTTTCCAACTATATCAGTGGTCTGCAGTTGGGGTCTTCAGATAGAAAATCTCACTGGTATCCCATTTGCATTGTAGCAGTCTCATAACAATTTGTTCAGTAAAATCATTACCAAAAGTCATTAATAATATGAATACACGAGCAGTTCAGCTCTTTCCAAAGGGGCTAAGCCCCCCCTCCACTTCTAAAGTCATGCACAGTTAAAGAAATCAAAGCTTTCCCCTTTATTTTACTGATCATAGAAGTAAAAAAAAAATGTAGCCAGCATTGTATTTTTTCTCGTTTCCTTCCCCTTTTTCGTTTTTGCTTGCTGCTGAAAAATAAAAATAAAAAACTGCCAAATCCATTTTAATGACACTTTATATAAACCATTTTTCCAGACTGAGATTGTGGACATCACTATGTTCCACCCCATCACAAACTTTTATGGCTGACTTATAAAGTCCCAGAGAAGGTGATGTATAAAATTCATGCAGACCACGGATACCAGAAAACATATTTGGGAGCTTAGGAAGGGGTTCCTTGGAGACAGCTAATATGTAATTGAGCAGTTACCCTCCAGAGTAGGGATATCAAAAGAAAGCAGATACCTGGTTGGTCAGGTAAAGCCCATTTCCAAAGTTAATTTTAAACAGATGGAATTTGGTGTGGTAGATTTACAGCCACATTCTCTCACCAGCACAATCAGCAAAACATACTTAACCAGAAAGATGCTTGTGAGTCATGGAGATCCAAGACATAAAGCCAGTTTATCTTCCATCTGCCTTGTGATATCTTCCCTCAAATGAAAATGATTATCCATACAACATACACTTAGAGTACACAAAGCTAAATGCACCTTCATGACCACATATACCCTTCTGCAAACTCAGACCAGACCAATTAGTTGCACTTCACAACTGTAAATCTCAGCAAACCAGCAAAAACCCTATAAAAGTCCATTTAAGTGTTAAAATCAGTACTCTTTGTGCCAGTGCATCCTACTTTGTATGATTTAAATTGGTACAAGACCCTCATGGATTGGAAACACTGTATTATCCTTTTCATCCCATTTATCTCGCAAAGTGAATTTATTAATTCTCTCCATACCAGGAAAATTCTCTATTTTTCACATCTTTTTTTTTTTTTTTTTTTTTTTACCACTTTTGTTTTTTTTCTGGANNTACCCGGAAAATTTTTTTTTTTTCACTTTTTTTTTTTTTTTTTTTTTTTTTTACCACTATTGATTTCTTTCAGGAGTGTTAGGGATGATGCATTGGAAACACTGGAAGACCAAAAGCTTTCATCTGCTAGTCAGAACATCAGATAAACCAAGTCTCCAAGTTTGGACTGAAGATGATTGACTGGGAAATTATTTAATAATAACTTCTCCATGTGGAATTCTCTTTTAAAATGTATTGTGTTCTACAGGTGTGTGAGTATATAAAAATAATAGATCTAGCTGAAAACATATCTGCTTTGGCAGTTTTCAATCTTTCTTGGTTTGTTTCCCAATAGAAAGCCATTATTTTCACTGAAAACACTAACAACAATGAATTTGTTTACATGTCAATGAGGGAAAAATCCTTCATGTGTTTTCCCTGCTCTCCTGGTTTACTCTTTTATTACAAAGGTTATTAACTTTGACATAGCACCAGACCTACAGCCCCTCACAGCACACCAAGGCAGGTGCTGTCTGTGCCATAAACCTTGTCAGCAGAAGTCATCAAGTACTTGCTCCTGGCCACGCTTTCTCCAATGGCTGTGTTTGGATCAACATGGTCCAAAACAGCCCCAGTCCTGTTTTTTGAATGCAAATGAAGGACAATTATCCTCACAGCTCTTGTTAATATTGAGTTTGCAGAGAGTGGGGGGAACTTCTGTCTTGGGCTCAGGTCCCTTGCATGTTTTTGGGCTGGGGAGCTGAAGGCTTGCATGGCACTGACTGTCTAGGGATGCTCCATCAGTGGGAAAAGGCTCAGTGGCTCCAGTGGTCCTCGGCCCAGCACTTCCTGACCTTCTCTTGGGGCAGATCATACATACAGAGCAGCACATATGTACATAGGCTGGGAAACATCTGCTAATAATAGAGCAGACTAATGAGCGAGGAGCTCCTCTGCAGGGCATGTTCCTTGCTCTTCTGGAGGTACCGAGGTGGGACTGTGAAATTTGGCGATCTGTCGAGTGTCTTTTTTGTGCACTGTCACGCATGGTGTTTCCAATCAGCCTCTGAGCGCCAAGAACCGCCGAGAGCAGCCAACCTCTCCGCCCTCCTGCGCAGCTCAGTAACTGCAGGCTTCCTCTTGGCAGGCATCTTCTGCACCCAAAATAATAAATAAATAAAAATAAAACCAATCTATAAGTGTCTGCCTATCTCCCTCCCCTTTTATGAGAAAACAGAGTGGGGGAAAACGTTGCAGGTGGAGTAAAAAGAAAAGCAAAGAAAAATCTGCTCAGACAGAGAGACAAAACAAGCAACTGCTTAAGGGATTTGGCAGCAAATGAAACTGCCCCCTTCCCCCTCCCCATTTGGAGCCTGGTTCAGCATGTACTGGTGGTGGATCACAGTACCAGCCACACTGAGATACAGGCAGACACTTCTGTCTCACCAGCTGCTCTGACAATCCATTTTCATAAAGGAATGGGAGGGGAAGCAAATCTGCAAGATGGAGCTCCCGGTCACCGTGTGAAAGCTTCTCGCCACACCGCCCCGTGCTTCAGGTGTCGAGGCTGTCAAAGGAGTTTGACAAGAGCAGACAGTGGCTTTCTCTAAACATACAGCAACTGCAGCCAGGATGCCTTCAGTGGCTACACACATCCGGGCTTGTACATTACACACAATGAAATTTTGGAGATTCCTAATGAAAACCTGAAGTGCTGCATTGTGATTGATGACTGGAATAGGTGTTCTTCCCACTGGGTGGCTAATGAGACAATCGCTCCATGTTTGCTTAGGATAACACCATCTTAAGAAAATGAGCTCTGGCTACTTTAGGCATTAGTAACATGTTGTATTATTTTTCTTTTTTCCACGAGGTGTTAACCCTTTAAGCTGACCTGGACTAAGGAAAAATCTGTATAGTTAAGTTCTGTCAACTTGTCTGCCTACATATATAATAAACTATTGCATGACACAATGCATTTTTATGCAATTGAAGTGATTCATCCAGGAAAGATACATTTCAATGGAGGGGAATAAAAGTGATTCTTTACATTTCGTTTGTGCAAGTAGCAAAGCTTGTGAGGCACTTTGGAGTCCATCTGGCTGAAATGTGCTATATATATAAATGTAAGATTGTTATCACCAAAAACACATTCAGTATGGTGTTTCTCTCACATATTTTTTTGTTAATTTCAGTGAACCAGTTCTTTTTAATGAATAATTTCCATTGGAAAGCTTTGTTTTCCCTGTAACATAAAGCTTTTTTGGTTTCGATCCCTTGTCTGGTTTTCATTAGCTTTGCAATGAATTAGCCAAGAGGGCTTTTCCTCTCAGTAAGGTTGGGAAAGTACCACTGGCATGTGTCTGATTTCTGTGGGAAAGTGCCTTTTTTCCCTTTATTATTTAAATTATTAATTTTGCTTGTAATCCACTACAGATTCTTTCAATCCCAGCAACAAACAGTGCTCCTACATTTTCACATGTGTGTGCCAGTGCTTCTACATATCCCTTACATGCTCATCACCATAGGATTCCTATTTCTCTGAGTACAGTGCTTTATGTTGCAACTATATAAATGTATGTGTTTCCAGAGCTGTTACAAAGCAAACTGTCATAAAGAGATGGCTTTTGAGCTTGTATCCATAGCTAATGACTTGATTTCTAAATCCCAAAACAGCTTTTTGGAGGGCAGTCCCAAATATGCCAGTCACGTTTTATACCCGTGTTCAAGAAGTCACCAAATCCTTTCCCTTGTAGTATCAACTTCTTTCAAGGTCAGTTTAACTGGGGCTTCATAAGCAGAGTGGGGACATGTTTGGATTGAATTTTTAACCCATAACAGACCTGGATTCTCTTTTCAGTGGCATAGTCTACAGTGTTGGAGTCCGCAGAAATATATGAACAGTTTTACTCAGCATCCTCTAATACTCTATGGCCCTACCAGTGTATTTAGGAAAGTGGTTTCATGGTTCCAAGGTGAGCTCCACACAGATTCACCAAACCCTGCTGGAGAAAAACAAAACAGATTCTGTCTCACTGGCTTTTTCTGCAGAACTGGAACAAATGCCAAGCATAAAATACCTGTCCCATCACAGACCAACAAAGCCAGGCAAACACTTGCCTATCATCATGTTTCCCAAAGAACTACGTGTTTAAACAGTTCCCATCTTCGAGGGGAATCATTTAAATTAAAGGACATGGTAAAGAAACTAAAACAAACGTATATAAATAAAATTACATAATGGGTTGTGCTGCATTTTACTTGCCATGAAATGTTTTTATAAACTCCTTTATGACCGCCTCACTTGTGACTTCTGGGTCTTGATAATTAACTGAGTGGAGAATAGATCTTACTCTATCCCAGATGCAGCTCCTTATGAGTTCACCCTTTAATAAATTGTTTATGTATATGTATGTGAGTAATTCTTCTTGTTTTTGCAGTAAGCAGAAATCACACACAATATAATGCAGTTACATCACTCCTCCGGGCACCTTCCTTTGCACATCGTTACCTTCCAAAGATAGACACAGCTCTCCAAGACAGCAATGGAAAGTTATCAGATGTGGGCAAAAAAATCTTCTGTGTAGAAAACATTGCTGTTGTAGAGCTAGAGCTAGACCCTGACTAGAAAACGGGCTGTGTTTCTGATTCAAACACTCCTACAGCTCTTAAATGGCCAGTGTCATAAAATCCAACATGAATTATTGCCTTCCAGCCAGCTTAGTATTTTCATCTGCAAACTTTTATTACATTGTTCAGCACTGACGTGAAATACTGGAGAGATTACCCAGCTGCACAATGTACCCTCTTGTGCCCATCTGCACCAAAGCTGCCAGCTGACCATACACTGATGGAGAGGCCCGAGCATTCTGCCATTCCAAAAAGAGAGAAATGCCAAGGTGCACGTGATGCCCTGGTGACAATGGACAGGTGTTTCCAGGGGGCTCTCAGAGCAGTGCATATCCAGACTTGCCTCTACAGTTACGTTCTCAAGGATCTTGAGGCAAAATGCAGGCACTGGAAGCACTACTATGATGTAATTGGTTTCCCAAGGAAATATTGAGCTCGTTTTCTAATTTTCTATTACTTGCAAGCCTGGTGATGTCTTCATACAAGACCAGATTTCAAGTCAAAGGCATTGCTACAAACACCTAGAAGTTACCTTGAAGAGAGTTTTCTGTGGCCTGTGTAGGAAAGTCAGCAATGAAGAACTGAAGGGAAAATATGCATAGAAAGATTCACAAGTGAACTATAAATATAGAAAATTGACCTATCTTGGTTCAGAAAGACTTAGCTTGACTTTTCAGGCTATCTGAGCCCACTGACATGTCTTTTTCCCTCCATCTCTGCCATCCAGCTCCCAGGCCTGATACTCTGCAGTATGTGGCATTCAACTGAAGCCTGAACAGGATCTGGACCTATTAATTGGAGTTAAATTTAGCCACAGCAAATGTACAGGGTCCTCTCCCAGTTCTATCCTGAAGCTGGTTTATAGGGTCTATTCTAATTACTGCTCTAATATGAAACTGTAGCTGGTTATTAGACTAAATGAGGTATCTGAATTTCATAAAATTAGGGACTCAAACTCTATTTTGTTGTAAACGTATTGAAGGGCTGTATCACAGAATCATAGAATGGCCTGGGTTGGAAGGGACCTTAAAGACCATCCTATTCCAAGCCCCCTGCCATGGGCAGGGACACTTTTCACTATCCCAAGTTGCTCCAAGCCCCATCCAACCTGGCCTTGGACACTTCCAAGGATGGGGCACTCACAGCTTCTCTGGGCAGCCTGTGCCAGGGCCTCACCATCCTCACAATAAAGAATTTTCTCCTTATAGCTAATGTAAATCTACCCTATTTCAGTTTAAGTCCTTTCTCCCTTTTCATGGCACTACGTGCCCTTGTAAAAAATTTCCAATGGAATAAGGAAGGTTTTGTTTTGACTTCAATGAGAAAAATATTTGGTTCTATTTTATTCAGGCAGTAAAAATGGCAAGAGGGAGTGGCGCTTCAACTAAAATTCACATTTTTCAGATCTTCACAATATTTCAAACATATCTGATGTTCACCCATATTTTCTGGCTCCTTTTTCAATGTATTTATGAGAAGGGAATTAATGGATGAAATCTATTTTGCCATGAGTGCTAGTCCCTTTGGGTAACCAACCATTTGTACGTTTGAATGTTGGTAAATGATGGAAAGTTCAATATCCATGGGAAGGTCATTTGAAAGTCTCCGAAAACAATTTTATATGCAAGAAACAAAAACATGATCCATTTCCCATTTCAATGAGTATCTTTTCACTACTACAATGACCCACGAGTTTGGGGTTTGTAAAGCTTATTCTCTGTAATACAAAGGCCATTTTTAGTGCAGTTTGAGGGCTACAGGAAGGGTTAACCTCTCAGCTGCCCTCCCACGCTGTGTTTTGATCGGTGCCCCAAGCTACAGGACAGATATCTCTTTGTTTTTCGTCTTTAATATCCAATTCCCAATTCACTTGTGTAGATGATGGGACTCTACAAAACTCCCTTTGTCTGAAGTAAGAGATGTAGCACTTACTCCACAACTGACTTTTAATACTTGACTTTTTTCTTTGTACTTCAGAAAGCACCTGCTTGAGTAGCTTGATGACTAAAGAGCCTTTCAACCTCCCTGCCACCATTTTTAGATCTGATCTACTTCATAAGAGACTGAACACCATTGTAGCTGCTGTTAGAGTTGCATACATGAAAAGAAATTGATGGTGTTGATGCAATTGTTAGTGGGTGAGTGGATGCCAGGAACTACTTCAATAGTTGACACAGCTATTGCGAAGCCTGAAACATGAAGCTGAGACTGTGGAACCTTCTCCAAAGTCAGCTGAAGGTGGGACATTCATTCTCATAACTAATGAGCTCTGTATTGCATCCTGGAAGAACACAGAGATAGAAGCTTGCCTTGTCCCTATGGTTGGTTCTTTTTAAATTTTATTTTTATTTCCCTCCATATCAGAGATAGTGCACAGGGGTAAAAGGATGGCACAGAAGACTGAACAGGTTGGAAACAAGTTTATTCCAGCCTTACAAAAGCTCATGGTGAAGATACTGACTTCAAGCTATACCAAACATCAGCAAAGAGAAGCATCAAATCAGCCTGGCTGCTGGGGCATCCAAAGAGACTGAAATTTCCACTTGTCTGAGACTGCATTGAACCTTAGATGCACCTGAGGTGTTGCTATTCTGTCTTCTTACAACTTGTATGCAGGAAAGACACAAACAGTGTCAATTCCAGACACTGTGGTTCAGTCATTTGATGAAACAGAAACCAAGCATAGGGAATCAAACATTTATTTATAAGTTCAGAAGTGAAAATATGGTCTTTGTTCCTCTTTCTTCACAACATCTAAGGCCTTGAGGAATAAACATTTCTATAGTAAACTTGTTTATAACCTTGTGGTAGATTATGTTTATTTGTTGTATGTGTAAATCTCATGGTTATAGCAAGAAATAAAAAGAAATAAAGAAATCAGAGTTGATTACAGCCAGCAGTGCTGTGACTGGGAAACAATAGATGTATTGTGAGGAAAATCTCACAGCAGCCCGGAAACACACAGGGAAGAAAAGAAAATAAAAGAAAAAAAAAGTAAGAAAAAAAAAGAAAAAGGGAAAAGACAGACAAAGAGTGAGAGGGAATGAGAGATTTCTTATGCAAACATATTAACCACGTTGCCTGAAGTCTGCATTGCATAACTGAGGAAAAGAAATTTCTCAGTGCAAAATGCTCCATGGTCATTTGGCTTTTTTTTGGGGTGGGTGTTCTTTAGCAGGGAAAAAATGCACAAAGCAGTTCTTCCAGTAACCTCTGACTCTTTCTTGCCATGTCTCTCTCTTGCTTTCACTCTTGTTCTGTTTTTATTTATTCCCTGCAAATACAATGGAGAATAAAAATGTGGTAGGACCTGCTGGCGGCAACTATGGCCTCCGGATCCAAGCTGACAAAAATGTCAAGAAACTGACAGTAAAATATGCGAATAAAATCCCTGTGAACAAGAACAAAACTCAGGCTCACACCACCACTCTCTACATTGTGACTTTTGAGAGCATTTCTATCAGTAGCTATGACTTTCTCTTTAAAAAAGCACACACATATACATTTGTCATATGTATTGTCTTCTTAAGTCTTTCGTGAAAATCTCACAGGAGGGAAAAGGCACAGAGGAAGATGGGAAGCAAGAGACATGTAGGGTAAGGAAGAGCTGACATTCCATGGAGAGACAGAACTGCATGCTGAGCACTAGACATATGGATCCTGTATGAAGCTGCAAGACAGACAGACTTCTGCTGCTCCCTTCTGTGATCATTCGATGAGGGAAACGCAAAAGCACTGTCTAGGAAAGACAGCTCCAAGGAGCACTCAACTGTCCATAAGCCTGAGTACTTTATCCTCCCTGATGTGGAACAGCTCTTTGAGTAGGTGATCACCTTTGGGTGGATCTTGGAGCAAGGATGGATTTAAGGGACTGGAATGAGTCAATCTGGAGAAGTGACTTAAGTATGGCCTGAATGTGATCTTCCAATACATAAGACTAGTTGGAGGGAGCCAAACAATAAAAGGCTTCTCTGTTTTCACTACAGGTAAAAAAAGCAATAACAGGCTTAAATTGCTCAATAGAAGATTTAGGTGTGAGAAAATGTTTATTATCATTGAGAAATTTCAAACACTAGAACAAATTATTTGCAGTTTCTAAGCTTTTTAGAAACATCTGCACAAATATTTTTCAGGAGGATATAGGCCTAGTTTTTCCTGGCTGGGACAGGGTTACATATCCTCTGAGTGTCTTTTCAGTTCTCCTTTCTATGCTCTCGCTGCTGAGAATCTGCTAACTAGGCAGAAGGATTTTATATTTCTGATCATGGATGAAAGAAATCTCCTGGCACAAAGAGATGGAGAATTGGAAGGCCTGGATTCCCTTCTTGACTCTTAGAAACTGTCCCCATGACTTTTGAGGAGCCAACTTGCCTTCTCCACACACACACACCCACCCACCTACCTGTACTGTAGGGACTGGCTCTCCTGCTTGAGGAGTGAGGGAGCTCAGAGTGAAACACTCCTGTGTAGAGCACTAACATGAAATGTGTATGACACTTATGTTGTACTTAGAGCTGTTTTGAGACCTAAGGCAAAGTGAAGTGGTGTTAAGTCTTTAGCTGGAAATTTTCTTCAGGAGAAAGTTTCACGCTGCTATCTTGGAGATGTGCAAATATTCACTGAGGGGGTGTCATAGAAAGGTCTATAAATAATCAAATATGAGCCCCCACATGAATTATGCATGGAATACTTAGAGAAAACGTGAATGTCTTGCACTAAAAGAAATCAGATCAGTGCCACTGAAATCACATTGCTATTTCTATGAGGTACTAGCTGAAAGCTAGAAGACCTCATTTTTAAAACTGGCTACAACAGGTGCTTGCAGGTCTGTTCAGACAAAAATCATGGCTTTGTGGAGGCAAATATTAAGAAGTCTCTAAAATGTGTTAATTTATTATGAATAGAAAGCAGTTCAATGTTACTTTTTAAGAAAAACAGTCACAATACAACATTCATTAGCCCCTAAGTGAGGCAGGGACTTGTCAGTCAATTAGATTTCTGACCCTAAATCATGTAGGCTCTTCTGAAAATTCTGTATCCTGCACCTGGAGGTGAGAGGTACAATATCAGCACACTGTTTTACTTATTATTCATTATATCAAACTGCATTGCTATTAGCAGTAATAGTGCATTTGCTCTCATTAAGTTAAAACCAGAAAGAGCAAAAAGAAGAGTTTTATTATAGAATATTTCACCATTTCCTCATATCTGAACAGAGACGTATTGATATTGAACCAAAAATGATTAATTTATAGAAGGTTCTTGAGTTCAGTTTATTTTCAGTTTATTTTCAGTTTGGTTCAAAGATGTCCAGTCAAAGCAAGATATCTCTGAAAGTCTTTCCAAACAGCCATTCCCTGTCTTTCTCCAGTAATGACACCTCATCTTAAATATTCCACTGCATAGTTGTGCCTGCAGAATTACACTTATTCTCTACTCTGACTGCAAATTGTCAGGATGCCCTCTCCCACTGACCAGCAGGTAAATAATCCAAAGGATGAAAATTTTTATTGATAAAATGAAGGACAATATTATTCCAATCTTCCCATCCCTGTACAAAGATGGGACCTTTGCTACAGATTCTTGGAGAGGGGTCAAAAGGTGAAAATGGTCAAATATATGGAGTGCCAAGTTTACCATATTTCAGTATCAACTAAGCAGCTCTAGTTATCACTCACTGACACCAGGGAAAATGAAGAATAATTCCATCAATGTCAATGCCATTACAACATCATAAAATTGGCATAACTTGGGAAAAAACTGGGCCTAGTGCACTGAGGTTCTTTCATCTCCTCTGCATGTTCCCTAATTTGTCATTACTAGAATAGTTGCTATAACTATCCTGGTGAAAATATAAAAGAGAGACTTGCATGGCCCATAAACTCAATGAACCATTAAATAGGTGACAATAATCTTGATAGAAGTTTGGAATATTTAATTAGCACAAAAATGCACTTAGTGAGTGAGTTCAATTGCTATCATGGGTACTCCTCAAAATAATAGCCAAAGATTTTATGTGTCCATGAAATGCCTTAGAAGACATTTAAGAAAAGAAACAGACAATATTTCATGTATTAATTGAGGATTGGACATATCTGTAAGTGTCCAGTAATAAACATTTCCAAGGAAAGTTAACCTAGGTCTCTGGAATCCCAAAGGTGACTTCGTTACACATGAAGTCAAATAATTCATGGGCAACTTTTCAGTAGCAGGAGCTTATAAAAACACAACCAAAGAGCAAATATTTTACCTTTTTAGCAAACCAAGGTCTGCCTAATAGCACAAGATTTTGAAAAGAATAAAAGAAAAAAAAATTGGGGATGATAGAGTGTTTGCCATTTTAGGAACCTTCTTCCCACTTGAAACTGCCTAACAGAAGGTCTCTGTTCATACAATCTCAGTACTCCATATAATTTTCAGTAGCAGGGAACTGTTTATATACATATTTTCTTCCCATGTGGCATTGCCTCCTTCATTGGTTATGATTGTGAAGACTCGTGTACCTCTAGATTAAGGAGTGTAGAGTAGAAGCATGTTTATAATAGCTCTCTCTTTGGCACTTGTGCTGCCACTCCTGAAATATCACATCCAGATTTTGGCATCCACAGCTGAGGTTGTGTCTGCATTAAGAACTAGTTCACAGCAATCAGACAGGATTTGTGCAGGATCTCTACAGTGAAAAATAAATGCAGAGCACCTGGTGTCCCCTCAGCAGTTGGGGCTTATTGGGATTGGAGCACTGTTTGTCACTCAGTTTTATCCAAAAGAGAATTCCAGTTGGGGCCACCTCAGATAGCTGACAGTGTAAACTAAAGCAGCTTGAATGAGGACAATCATGAGATTTCCTTCAAAAATATCCTCCTGATCTGAACAAACCAGCAGCATAGATGCACCTTGAAGGCACTAAAAAAAAACGGGGGGTGATGGTGTTTTAGAAAACAGCCCACAAATAAAGAATTGAAAAACATTTTTGAGACAGAGCCCCTAAAGGAGCTGCTGGAGACAAGATAAAGCATTGACTTGATCTCAGTCAAAAGTGAGTGGGTGTAAGTACTTTGTCAAGTACCGAATACTGCTACTTTGGCTGGAGAGTGAAGATAGACAAATTTAGACCAGAAACATGATACGTATATGTGTGTGTGTGTGTATATATATATATATATATGTATATATATATATATATACATATATATATATATATATACACACACACACACGTATATGGTATGAAAGTATATATGTCTGTAGACTTTTGCAATGAAGCTAGAATTTAAAGTGGAATAACCACTTTTACTCCAGTTATAGCTTTCATTGCCTATTACTAAATGAAGTTTTCAGATTAAAATAATCTCTCTCCCATTCCTTTGAATGTTAACCTTAAATTAGCTTCAGCTATTGGACTTGAAAAAAGGAAAGAATTCAAGGAAATTTTATGACCTCTGGCATGCAGGCTAGCAGAAGAGAGAACTGCAAAGGTCTTTTTGCTGTTAACTTCCATGAATCTGTCATTCAGAGGCTGCAGGCTGAAAGCTGATACCCCATACATTGCAGTGACCGTTCTAGGGCATCTCTACTAACAGATGTTTCTATTCTTGTCCAAACACCTTCCTTCAAAGTTCTGTTCTTGCTGTGACCTTCATACCAGGACTCGTTATCTTTCTGGCAATGTTTCCAGAGGAGTTTCATGGACCAAAGCTGCTTAAATAATTTGGATATAGGTCAGATCAAATATTCATAGATGTTTGCCTGCTTGTCAGTAGTAGAACACAGTCGATCTTCTTGGTGATTTGTCACCTCTGTTGTTGTAACAGATAAAACATCTGGGCAAAATTTCTTATTTCTTCCATGTCCTTAGCACTGCATGTATTCTAGAAACTCCAAGTAATTTCTGCCACAGACATCAGTGAAAGGGAGGCTTCTCACTAATCACTTACCTTAACTGATCATTTTAACATGCTTTGTTGTTTCCCTTGGAGCTTTTTCTCTCCTTTTATTTTCTTGTGCTTTCTGTCAGTGTGCAACAGTCAACCTGCAGCTTTACTTGACATTTGGGGGTCCAGATGCTTATGTCGCTGCCCAACCTGCGGGTGTTCATATATTTGGAAATAAATTAGATACCATGCTAATACATACATCATCTTTCACATGGAGTTAAGGAAGTCTCTTGTTTTTTCATAGTGAGCAGGAAAGGCCTGTGTCACGGGGCATCTCTTGTGTGACACAATTAGGTCCCCAGCATGACCAGTGGGTAGCAAGGTGGCTTTCAAAGCTTGATAATTTCCATCTGGTTATTTGATTCTGTTGAGATTTGGACTACCAAATATTCATCTGAATGTAATCAAACTCCATTTTGCTAGGGTATTCTCAGATTTTCATGGTTATTTGGATAAATTGTAAGGAGGATCAGAAAAAAAAATGTCTTTAACTTAGACCAAAAAAATATTGCTAGAGATAGAGAGGTCTCTTTTATTTAAGCCAGTGGTACTCAAACTGATGACCTATTAATCTGAATTTACTTCTGTTCAAGAGAATAGCAAATGCTTAATTGTACTGCCAAGAGGGCACAGGCATAGCAGACCTAATCATAGCTTTTTGTCATGACTGTAGACTTTTGGAGCTAGATTCAGTTTCTTAGAGTCACCCTCTTCCACAAACCTTCAGGAGACATCCATACACCATGGATATACACTTTAGGAAAGAGAGGTTGAATGGCTAAGCCCAAAGTGATCTTGAACCTCTGCCAGTGGCCATGAGATCTGGGGAAAGAAACAGCCACACTTTATTTGCAAACCAGGAACTGCAGCTGTGGGAACAAACAGCATGTAATAAACACTCGAATCAAAGTTTGTGGGAGTTTTGTTATTGACTTTGAAATAAGCAAGTCTGAGGCCTTTACTATGGAAGCTGTGATTCTGTTTGTGGTTTTTTAGTGGCTAAAATATCCCACGGTCAGCTTGAGACTACGGATTTCATTTATGGTCTTAAAAAGAAAGGCATGAAGGAGAATTCCATACTGTTGTGCAGTCTGGCTTTTATTTTGAAGGGCATTTCTTAAAAAAAAATAGTGCAACTTTTGTGAAGAGTGTTGTGTTTAGGAAAAAAAAAGTTCAAAAAATACCACGCATGATTGATCTCAAGGCTGCTTGCCGATCCAAACACAACACAGCACGGCAGTCAAATATACATTTTATGGGCTTTTGTCTGTTTTGCAATAACAGTGGAAAGCATTCTTTAATTAAAATTTAAAACCGTAACTGATTAATTTTCTGTGTAAACAATCCCTGTAAACATGGAAAGTCAGCATTTTAAGGGCAGAGCAGTATAAATTTTGTTTCCTCTCCCGGGTGCTCAAGGGAAAGATGGCAAGAAGGGAGGGGGAGTGCAGGAAGAGACCCAGGAGGGGGAAAAAGTTCAAGGCCTTGGTGTTCTGTACTCAGCGTACACCAGCTGCAGGATCTCGCCTGCTGCCCATTTCTCTGTGCAGGAATGTTGGCATAGACTCCCTGCTCTCTCTGGGCTGTGATTTATTCTCTCTCAGATGATGGAGGCTGATTTCCAGAGCACCCATTACCCCCACGACACTGCAGCAATGAGTCGTGCAGAGAGATGCAAGGCTGCTGGAAAATGGGGAGAACACTCTGAGTATGTTCTCTGCAGCTAGTTCCACTTCTAATGGCATCAGAGGTTATACAAGTTTAATTGGAGCTCCTGTCTTGCCCCTCTTGGCTTTCACTGGAATTTTGTAATTATTTTCCATTGGGCATTCTTGGAAAGCTTGACAAATGTTAAGGTCTAGGTCCTCAGAAGTGCTTTTTAGTGGGATTTAGGTACCTACAACATAAGAACTTTGTTTAAGTTTCTAAAGTCTTGTGGGTAGGTCAGCCATACTGATCTCTGGGTGAGGAAAGCAGCAGTGGACAGCTGAAGGCTGGGTTCTTCCATGGGACTGCAGGATAATGGGTTTATCCTCTGGGAAAAGATCTTGACACACAGCATGAGTGGAAAGGCTTCCATCAACAAAAGAAGTGCTAGATCTGACGCTTGGGATCCACTTTACCACTCTCACAAACTAAGATAATACTACATGCAAGCAGGTTTTAGCCATATCAGTGGCTGGTGGCTTCAATGGGCCTCCGTTGGAATATGATACCACTCACGGCATTGGAATAGTGAGACTATGTCAATATTTCAGCTTTTTTTTTCAATATTTTTTTCTACAGACAATAGAAAAAAAGTAGCATAGGTGTGAATATTTTACCTGGTTTTTTTTTGCTCAAGTCTTGTTAAATGGGAGCAGTTTCAATGCAGTGATTCAAAAGGGTCAAGTGAAACCTCTGTGGGTCAGATGAGTGGCAGCACCTCTGTTTTTAGCAGGAGTGTCTTCACATCTATTGTAATACAAATGCCTAAAGAAATTAATATTGAGCTGTTATAAATGCTCCTGCTGCCACTACTGCTCTGCCTATGGACTTAGAGGAATGTGATTGATGATTTCAGATTGTGTGTCTCTCTGAATAATTTTTTTTTTTTAATGAGATTCAAACCAAACACAGCTCTGATCTGACTGGAAGGCTTTGGTAGCTCACATGAGAGTAATTTCTTGTAATATATGAGCCTTTGCCACCTTGGCTGTCCTAGCTCCTTTGCCTTAGCTGAACCTGAAACTGATTTTTCCTCATGTTTTCTTTATTCTTTGTCATTTTGCAGAAACCAAAATGCAGTATTTGTCTCTGATAACACTCTTTCCTGCCTCTTTCCAAAGGAGTATCCCCAGGAGACAAATTCCTCTGGAGGTCCAGCGCTGTGAAACATTCACAAGGATGTCTCCCACTGCTACAATCTTGGAGAGAATCCTGCCATCTCACACAGCCCCTGCAGCTATTTGGTGAAACGGATCCAGCTAAAGTTAATGGTAAAACATCTGCTGGAGTTTTACCCAGCAACTTTAATGGAGCCAGGATGTCAGCCACTGAATTTTGGCACTGTGCAGTAGACAAATATTGTGATCTGAGATTCTCAAGACAGCTGGCCTCCAACCTTCCTCTCTGCACATTAGAAACAATTTCAGAGTTTATCAGTTCTGTATGATAATCAGTTCGTCCAGCTCTAAAACCTGTTGGTCTCCTTACTTAACTATTTATTTACCTGCTTGCCCACTAAAATGGCCATTAACTCTCTTAATCCATTCAGTTGTATTCTTACCAATATAAGGCTGGGTTTAAAGGAAGGACACTTCATGACTTAAGTATTTTCCACCAAATAATTTGTCCCTTGCATTTCTAAATCTTCTTTCCTTTACCACTGTTGAAAAAGGACCAAGTGAAGCTCAGGAGACATATGTAGAAATTACTTTTGTTAGCAGGGAATGCAGATTATATTGGAAGTGTTCTAACAGTTTAGCTAAGTGTGGACACTGATGTGTCAGAGTGCTCTACTGACAGTTTCTTTTTCTCATCTTCACACTCCTGGCACTCAGAAAAAATGAAAGAAGAGCACACAGGCCAGCACAGTTTGGAAAATTTTGGAAAATCCAAGGCAGAAATGGTGTGACTCCCAAGATTTGGCTCCTACAGGCTGAAAGCAATTTACTGTAGCTGTTGCACAGGCTGTTTGTTGAGGAGGAGATGATTAAACAGGACACTCTATTCAGAGCTCGTGGTCACTTAGAAGATCTTGGAAGCATTCCTGGAGAAGGACACAGCCAGCTGAAGCCCAAGCCTCGCCTCGAAAAGCCATCTCCATTGCACACAAAAGCGCCAGGAGCTGTTCCCATTCCATATTCAATTCAGCATAAGTACTCTTTTAAATGTTAGTGAAAGGGAATATCAGGCAGCCACAAAAAAAAGGACAATTACGTTATAGTTTTGAACTAAAAAGCCAATCTTTCTGCATTGAAATGAAACCTGAAAGGCACAAGCAAGGGGCTAAGGGGAGGAGGGACCAGGAAAAAGTGGGGAGACACAGGCGAGGGACGGGACTGAGATGAGAAAAAGACTTCAGAAGATCCGGCGTTTACTCAAGAGCCCTTATGTCTCTGAATGGTGCTATTTCTCTCATGCTACAGAGCCACAAAGTTGTTTCCACCCCCACCCCTCCTTCCTCTGGCAATGCGAACAAGATCATAAACGTCAGATGCAGTCTTGTCGCTTTAATGGTCTCATGGCTATGAATAAAAATGGCGCGGTAACAGATTTGTTAATTGACTTTATGTGCAACTGGCATACATTAGGCAGCTCCGTTAGCACCACTCACAAAGCTGGATGTGTTGCTGTTCGCTCCCACCGCCATCGAATTAAACTTTTAACAGTTGAGAGACCAGAGGGTTAAGCCTAGGAGGCTGGAGTGATATTTTCACTGCCTTTGATGACACACTAAAATACAGAACGTCTCATTTTGCAGCAGAACATTGAGTCTGCGAAGCCGATGTACATGTGGTTACTATTTGCAGAATTTGGCATTTTCTATGAATAGCATAAAACAGGCAGTGGATCAGCTGTCATGTTTTGACAGGGTTGTCCTTTTTTTCCGAATGCCATTCTTTCTTTTTTTTTTCCCTTTCTTTCTCTTTCCCTTCATTTTTTTTCTCCCCTTTATGCCACAAATTCACTTTTTTTCTTTTTTCCACAGTAGTCTATGAGCTGATGAATATTATATTAAAAGGATGGTCTGGCCATGCATCCAAAGGTACAAGAAACCTTCTATCATGACAGATTGTGAACTCCCGGATGAGGGGAGAAGGGAATAACATTTGTGCATATGGACCAGTATAAGAGACTGGATCAGACATCAAGATTTTAAATGCAGATTGGATAAATATCCATCAGGACTCATGTACACCTGAAAATCATCATGCCATGAGGCAGGTTTCAGATGTGCCCTTGGGATCTGTGTTCAAATTCTATGATTCTTTGATCCCCACAGGGCAAATGGACTTAATTTGTCCTTTCCTTGAGAACAAGGATGTATGACTAATTTTGAGACACTTATATCTGTGATGTCTTAGAGCAAACATTTTAATATCCCTGTTTTGGTGCATGATTTTCAAAACTATGAGATATTTTATCCCACATCTTTATGGTGTCTGTGAAGAGGAAAAACAAAAACCACCACCAAATCTTACCTTGAAAAGAAATTAATATTGACACTTTTATCCAGTGCCAAAGTCTCAGGCTGACCCTTCTAACCCATGGATTCATGAAGGCATAAACAGGGAATTTAAATTTCTTAGCCTATGTATTTTGGGAGAGTGGAAATGAAGTATACATCCCTCAGGAAGAAGCTCATAGACCACAGCTCTTCTCTTTGCTCCACATGAGGGCGGGAGGGGTGGCCAGGTCATGGTCTGTGCACACACTGGCTTGGAAAGCTCTCCACTTTCCAGCACTTTCTGTGTGCATTGTCCCCCATTGCACATCCACGGAAGAGTGGGCAGGCTTTGCCAGCAGCCATGACATTTCAGCGTACAGGCCAGCAGGTGCTTCCATGTGAGCAAGGGCTCCAGGAGAGCCAGGAAAGAAGTAGATCTAAACAATAGAGTTATTGCTTAAACTCTAAGCTCTCTCTCTCCCATCTGTTCGCCCTCACCTCCTCAGCATCTCCTTCACCTTCACGCACCGCAGAGGTTGGCTTGGCTCATTCTCTCTTGAACACATTCATATTTTGTTATGCCAGACTCAGGCATTTATTCTGGTTATTGGCACTCTACATTGCATCCAGAGATGAAGATCCCTGCCTACAGATATTTTCTTTATCAACTTCTTTAAATGGATTAAATTTTAGGTTAAATTTCCCAGCATTCAGAAACAAACAGAAAAACTACTCTTGTGTTTTGTTAATCAATTACCATATCAGCTTTTTTCATGGATGGAGTAGTTAATATTCTATAAAAAATGGATTGACCAGAATCTGCCACCCTCATCGCTGCTGCTTATCTTAGAAATCCCTGCTAATATTCTCCCACAGTGGTTTTAAGAAGCAAAATTATTAAAAGAGGTGAATCATGAAAGAAATGCCAAAAGAAATACTTTAATATTAAATTACTTTTCTTTGTGGTAACTTTGAAAGTAAGGTACTTCCATACCAGGGCCAGAGGCACCTTTAATGCCTGAAAACCATTGTGTGACACATCTGAAACTGGAAGGACTGTGTCTGTTAGAGGTGTTTCATTCCAACCCACCCTTTAGCCCACCAATTTTTGATGCTTCTTTGACACATTTCTTTCTCTTTTAAATTTTCTAGATAGCTTTTCTTGACAAAACCATATTTCACATCAGACACAGGCTGTTCATGGAAGCTTTTAAAGTCTCTTGCTGACCTGGAATTAGTAGATTCATGCAACTTTCCACCAGACCCAGTACACCATAAAATAAGTGTTTTACGCTACAGCGATATTGCTGGCAATGCATAAAATAAATGTCCTGTATGTGCAACACCATAACTTCAGTCTAAAACACTATCTACAGATTTAATAGATGGATAGATATTGCTTTGATTGTGCAGGGCCTAACACTGCAAGTTGTTTCCTTGTTTTTTTCAATGCATTATTTGGCTAAACACATTTGATGACAGTGAACAGACCAGAGATCTGCAAATGTCCACAGGCCCATAATATCTCATAGCTTTGTAACAGCAGAGGTCATAAAACTTCCTGTTTATCATCCATTCATTCGTCTTCCAAATCTCTCATTAATTAATTTTTGTCTCAGTATCTTGATCTTAACCTCTCAACATTTTAATAATGAACAATAAGCCCAAATCACAAGGAAGTTTAAGCAACAAAAGGCAGTGAGCTATTGGCAATGGACAAGTGGAATACGTAAGGCAATTCTGTTCATTTTAGGTGAGTTATACAAACCTGTTGTTTAGGGAAGCAGAGAAAATTAATTATTTACTGGGGAATAAAACCAGTATGGAGCCAAAGGGAACATCCATGCTTTGATTCTGAGCATAATTTTGCCTGTGATGGAGTTATTGCACCTCCAGAAAATAGTTATATGATAAAACTTCAGCCATTCACTGTTCTTTGTCAATGCACACACCTGAAACTAGGATGTATGCACAAGCAGCAAGTCTCTCAGCTGTCACACTTCCAATCATCACCCTCCTAGAGCAGGTTTCCCCCCTTCCCAAGTTTGGCCAGACCTTGCAGATATTCTATGTTACATAGCCACAAATTTATCAGTATAATTCTTTATCATGTGAAGCATTCAATATATTATCAGCCCAAAACACATATCAGTATTGACATAATAATATAACCTACAGTGGGTCAACTGTTTTTTTTTTTTTTTAACTCTCTCTTACTCAGCAGTTATACCAGTGCTCAGTTGGTCCATTAACCAGGAGGAAACACAGCTCACTGCATGGGGATGGTTTCCTTCCTTCTTTCCTGAATAGAGGGTAAATGATATTTGGGTAACTAGTTTTATTGGAATTGAATCCTTTTGGAAGAGGAAATGGTTATGATTTCAGTAAGTCTAAGAGTGTTGTGATATTCTCTTTTAAGAATGGAATACTTGGAAATTAGTGGTTTCTTTGAAAGTGTCATTGATTTTGAAACTTCATTCTTACATTTTATAACATATCTCTGGTGGTACAATTTTCAAATCTGAAAATGTAATAAAATATTTTCATTTTCTCAATAGTTTTCACTTGAACAAGTGTATTTTCCCATACAATAGTAACAAACAACCACAGACCAATCAAAACCTAAACATCAAAAATATTCAACTTTTAGGTTTTATTGAGGGTTCAGTGGAAGTAAATTTCAGCTCCTTCAAAAAAAAAATTGATTTTCCTCTTTACCACAAACCTATGTGTGCCACAAACCTATGTGTGCCATAAATCAAATGCTAAAAGCATCCCTGTTTTCAGCCTTTCATCTTAGCATACAGCTCAGAGAAAGTCCAAACCAAGAGATTTTTTTTGTACTCCTCTGAGCCTGCTTTTTTAGATGAAACTTTGGGTTGGCTTCCTTTTTCACCTGGAATTGGCCTTCCAAACATAGCTGGATTATTAGAATTAAATCAGAAGAACATTGAAAGCTTACTGACTGGTGGGAAGAGGAGGTTCCTCCATGTGTCCTCTATTTCATGCAAATAAAATTTGTATTTTCCTTTTTATTATTGGATTGTCTTTTTTATTATTCCAGTGAGGAAAAGACATTTGCAAGAGGCAGGTTGTGGGGCAAGAGAGGGAAGGATTGCACTCCACATGAGATTCTCCAGCCCTGATTGGAGTTTAGGTGGATTGTGCAGTGGCCCTCTTCTGCATAATAAAGTTATGTTTTCTATTCCCACTTGATATTACATACAAAGATCATTGCCCTTTCTTGTCCACACACACACACACACACACAGAGGCATCTTTTCCATTATTATTTTCTTTCTTTTATTTTCCCGCTTCAGCTGTGGGTCCAGCTGGGGAAGGAGTAGGAAAAGGCATGAGGTGGGAGGAGTGGGATGAAATGGAGGAGAAGAAGAGAGTGTATGTGAGTGGGGGGACGTGGTGTCCTCTGGGGAGGCAGTTCCTGTCAGGGAGATGGTTGTCATCTCTGTGATCAAAAAGGAGGGAAACACTGTATGAGTTTCCACTGTTAATAACATCACCACACAAACCCACACCACCCTCACCAGTGCTGCTCTCCATGGCAGGGGAACAGCAAAGTCCCTGCAGAAATTGGCACAAAGTGGCTCCCCCAGCCTGGGCACTGTGGGGACAGGGGACTGCCCAGGCCAAAATTCAGACATGAGACACATGCCACCCCCTCCCAGCAGCAAGGACTTTTATCCTCCTTACTTTTTGCTTCTGCATGGTAATTATTCTTTTTAACAACAGAATATTTGGGAAAGGAACAAGTATTGCTGCAGAAAAAAAAAGTGTTTATGAATAATGGAACATTTCAAATCCATCTGGTTTCCGAGACATTTTTTAGTTTCTTGCTACAGCCAATTATATAGCATGCTTGAGTGATAACTGGTTTTATCCTCAGGCTCATTCTGCACACTAATTTCTACACTGATAGTTGCTACCAACCTCTGAGGTTAGTAGCCATATGGTAGTCCAATATGGCACTTAATACTACACTTGTTATACAGTAAGCAGTATTCCGGCAATCATAAATCCACGTTGTAGTAGGCACTGTAAAAAAGCTGTGAGTCCTTTTCTGAGTTTTGGCAGTGATGGCTATTTTTAATTTAATTTCAAGGACATTATAGAATCATTTGCGATTCTTTTTTTAATTTCTTTTTTTCCTTCTATGTTTTATTGCTGATGAAAGTCAAATTGCTGGCACCAATCCTTCCTGTAAATGGCAAAGACAGTGGAGAGCGATAGTTCTTTTCCTAGCAGAGGATCTCCTGATACTGATGCTTCTGTCAATTTGATCCCATCCAGTAGGAATTGGAAAGCCTCCTCTAAATTGTGCTCTGTGTTGCTAAACAAGTGCCAGTCACTAGAAATAGCAAAGTGGCATTTTGTGGGCTATCCATCTTGCAAAATAATAACCACTTTTAGCATTAATTCAGGGATTTTATCACAATATCCTCATCTGATGAGCCATACCAGGCTTGTTAAGGCAAAGATGGTCATTATTGTACCTATCACAAATATCAGAGGCACAGAAAGAAAAACAGAGTCATCAGGATAAATGTGAAGCCTTTCCAAAATGGAAATGTAGATGTCCTTGCTCCCACACCTCTACAAGCATTAAGTCAAAGATTTTCACAGGGGAAAGGGGGGAAATACTCACATGTAAATGTACAGGAAATTGCATCGAAAACAAATCCATCCTTTCATCAACCTATTCTCATTTCAGCACCATATTTCCTATGAGGTTGAAAAATCTGCTGCATGAGAGCATATGTTCCTTCAAAACTCATTTCAGATGTAACTTTTTTTAGGTTTCACCTCCTCTTCATGCTTTCTTTCCATAAATTGCTTTCCAGGGCTGTTGTTTTTTCCTATTTATTTCCTCAGCAATCATTAAGAACCATCTGATTCAAAGAGGGCTTTCACCATATCTTTTGAACAATGTAACAGATACTCTGGTGTAAGAAATCAATTAATTATTTTCACCTCTATTAAAACAAAACAAAACAAAAACTCAAAACAAAAAATAACAGAGTTGTTCTATATTTCCACTTCTGGAAAGAAGTGTATTTACATTTTCCTCCCAAATCTAGCAAGATTATTTCTTTGTCCTGGTGCTTCTAGCAATTAATCAGTGAGCGTAACTTCTAAGGAAGTTTTATGGTGCATGGACTACAATCTACTGTGGAGGGAAGTTATTCTACATGAAGCCAATCTGGAGGAACTAAAATAAATAGACTCTAAATTTTATCTCTGACAGACAAGTTGACTGAGCGATTTAGGGAAATTGATAAGATGGTAAGGGCCAACCTGACCCAATGGCCTGAAAGAGGATGGAGAATTAGCTGACTCTTATGCCAGATGAAGTCTGAAAACAGAGGACACACAGGACAGCTATGAAGTGGTCGTGATTTTTTGATATAACACCATGTTATCTTAACTGCTAGATGTAACCTCAGAGTCATTACAGTGCTAAGCAATGTAGCTACCAAGTTTAAATTGAACTAACAGAAGGAAAGGAAAACTTAAAGGATAAAGAGAGCAATGTGTTTGTTTTGACTACGTGAGGCTTAAGAACTGTTGTCAGAAATCATGAGCATCTTTTCACATAAGTTCATCTTGAAATGAAAAGTACTAACTCACAGAATTTCCATAATTATTACATTTGATTTGAATCACAAAGAAAATATATCATCAATATTATTGATACCCTTGCTTTGCTTGCATGGCTGTTAGTACCACAGCTGCACCTCTTTTCATATCATGTGTAGTAGGCACTCCACTATCAACTTACAACAACCTGAATTTGTAAACAGCTTACCTGGTCCTTATCTCAGCATTGAAGTGTGCAAGTTATCTAACTGCAGAAGTCAGCACAGAGATATGTATTTTGCCTGTGAAAACAGATCTTGACCTTTGAATTCAAGTCACTAATTTCCAGGGCTACATGTAGAGAAGTTGAAAAATCAGGGATGTAGCCCCTTCCCTCAACAAAGTTGCTGAATGCAAGAAAGATGTTGGGAAAACTGTAGGTCACCTTGAGACAGAAGGTTTTGCTCTTCTTATCTGAGAGTAACTGTCTCTGAACAAACTGATTTTAATTGTGCCTTTGCCTCTGAAGTAAAGGGATTTTGCAGGATTTTATCCTGGTTGGTTTGCTTGTAGTTCTCTGCTTAGATGTAAGTGAGATTTTTGGAAGAAGGAGGCCTGACTTTTATTTTTCATTAATTTTGTTTGTTTGTTTATTAATTTGTTTGCTTTTTCAGGGTTTTTTGTGTGTTTGTTTAGTTCTCTTGCTTTTTTTTTCCCAAACAGGAAATTCCTCTCTGGGCTCATCTTCTTGGATGTTTACCAACAAGCTTTTCCCTTAGTTAGCTTATTCCTCCTACAAACTCAGTAAAAGGCAATCCTGAATAAGAATGTGCATGCAAGTGGAAAGGAAACATGGATATTTTACACCAAAAGAAGCTAAACTTTCTAGTATCTCTCTTTTGTGGTATAATTTCATTTGTAAACAAGCTTAAGGAAAATAGTGCCTTGTCCAGTGGAAAGTGTCCCTGCCCTGCTTGGGGGTTTCGTGCTAAGTAATCTTTAAGGTCTCTTCCAAACCAAACCATTCCAGGATTCTACGAAACCCTGAAAGGGATTTTTTTTTCTTTTAGAAAAGTGATGCTTGGGACTTGGCAGCATTGTGGTTTTCTCAGCAGTTACCATCTCCTCTTACTAGCTGAGAGGCAAAAAATGTGTATATTTTCAAAACTGTCCTCTTTCTCTGTTTGTAAAGCACCACAGAATTACAATTTTTTTCTTTATGTGTAAATAGCTTCAGTAGTGACTTCTTGGATCCATTTGTTAATTAGCTATCAGCCTAGTAGCCCATATACAAATCTGAAGACAACTTGAATGGATTGTAAGTTGGAATATTCTCCAGGAAACCAGAACCTGCAGGATCATCTTGCTAGGAAGAGCCTGTGCTGTGGATGACACAAGGAAGAAAGTCAAAAGAAGCACAAGGAGTCGGTGAATGCATTTGAAAATTAAAAGGGAGGGGGGAAAAAAAAAGGAAAACAGGAAAAACAATAGAGATAGCAAACTGTTTTCAGTATTCACCAGCTCTCCTCATCACTCCAGCCCAGGGCTTTGGAATAGACCCAGCGGAGGGCAGCCTCCTCTCCACATTTCTGACAGACAGGGCATGCTGCTCACCTTTCCTGCCATCTAGTTTGTGTTTTGACAATTCGGGATGGAAACTCCAGCAAATACATTCAGAGCGCGAAGATCCCGTTCTCCTCCCAAGGAAGTTAGCCAGGCATTGCAGAAATGTGATGCGTGAATAACACAGAGTCTAAGCAGAAAATGAGTACGTTTTAAACAAGTCCACTGGAAAAGAATTAGCAGTGAAACTGAAAAGAGCCATATGCCAATAAGGGGGAAAGTGACTCAAAGTGACACGCTGTAATAATATAATTGAGTTAGGATTAAATTGCAGAAGGATAAAAGCAAGGACAGAGCTAAAAAGATAGAGACTGCGACATGTGCTGCCTTGTTAAGTGGGAGATGGTCAACAGGAGGGGATTCTCTTGCCGTTTTCCTTTCATTTATAATTAGGCAGTGAAAGTACCAGGGGCATGTCAAGCCATTTGAGGGTTTAAATAAAACAGCACTTCCCTGAACCATCATGGCTCAGTTTCAGCATCCCCCCATCCCCCACGACTCCTTGGAAGCAGTGGGAGTCTACAGCTATCTCCTCCTGTGGGAAACCCTCCCTGGCAGACAGCATCCGGACCTTCTTCATCTCCCACCCTCAATCTTTATTGTTAAGGGAAAGGGGGAGGTGGGAAGGGTGTGAGGCACCCTTAAGAAATCCCCTGTTTATTTAAGAGTTTTTGCAGGCAAGGGTATGGGGGAGGGCTTCTTTTTTCCTCCTCTGAATTCTCCTCTATTAATATATTCCATTTAAATTGCTCACGGCACCATGTACTAATTAGGACTAGAATGACAGTTTGAGGAGAACAACTGAACCCACTTGAACTCTTGGAGTTCAGAGTTCATGCACATATGGGAAAAACATCTTCCCATTTATTTCTGCAAATACTCTGCACGTATCATGGAAAATATAGCTGATATGTATGGAAAGAGCTGATCTTGATGGCTCCTGTAGACACTTCAGATTGCAGCTAAAGAGATTTGAAATGCTCATTTAAAGACAACACACACTGAATTGGTTCTGTTGGAGATCGCACACTGAGCTGCACTGATTTAAATGAAAGTGTTAATTTGATACCAGTTTAGATCTACAAGTACAAAAGCACAATGGATGTCCTAAGGCATGCTAAAGCAGGCTCATTCCAGTTCAGAATAAGTCAATGAAGAACAGTTTTCAGCTACACTAAAACAAGAATGCTGCACAGAGCTACATGGATCTGTGCACCACACAAACGAAATCAGGATGTTTCTGAGGGCAGACAAGGCCATTGTGTTAGTTAATCTCAGACCAGACATCTCAGCACTTACCTTTTGGCGGAAGCCAGTGTTTTTGGCAACATTCATGTAATAATAACAATACTTAGCGATTGTAAGCACATATCTTATACTATTTTAGCCAGGTGTGTAAATTGTAACAGGCACACATATTGATTTAACTCTCCAAAATCAATTTTCCTATTTTGATTATTTTTATTTTGTCCATTTAAAACTACACTTCAGGTGCTGACTTTGAACCACTCCCATTCCCAGTACAGAGCATCCAAATATTGACTTGTTCCAGCTTAATGAAATTGATTTTGACTTCTCACCTTTTATTATTTTGGTGGGAGGTTGTGTGCAGTCTAACTCTGTGATGAAACAGGATGATTTACTCAATACCACATAGCAAATCAGTGGCACAGCTGGAGATAAGAGCCGACTTCAACAGAGAACCACCAAGCAAATTTGACTACAAGTCCAGAAAATCAGCAGTCTTGGATTGCCTGAAAACTCCAGTTTGTGTACTGGCTTCTTTCCAATCTGTTAAGGAGAGGTTTCTTTAAGAATAACTTGGATGAAATGTCTATATCTGTGCCTGGTCTATTACAGTTATTTTCACAGAATCATAAAATGGCTTGGATTGGAAGGGATCTTAAAGATAATAAGATAATTTATTTCCAACTTCCCTTCCCTTCCCTTCCCTTCCCTTCCCTTCCCTTCCCTT
>VZRZ01005254.1:297964-334753 GCA_013398175.1 Climacteris rufus
CCTTTCCCCTTTCTCTTTCCCCTTTCCCCTTTCTCCTTTCCCTTTTCCCCTTTCCCCTTTACCCCTTTCCCCTTTTCCCCTTTTCCCCTTTCCCCTTTCCTTTCATTCTTGCCTTGCCTTCCCTTCCTTCCCTTCTCCATAGAGACCACATCACTCCAGTGCCAGTAAACGACACAAGAGGGGAATTAGTTGCTCTGTGTCCCATGTGGTTTATTCACTCTCTTTCACTCCCACATTCCCTCAGCCTGAGGAGTTTAGGAGAAACGCCAATGGTTTGGTGGAAGCATGCTGCAGGTCTTTGGAGACACAAGCAATTCAGAGCCAATCAATGCATCTATAAATCCTTGTAAAACTCAAATCCTGAATACCTGGTTACTCTTTCATTATGCACTGACCCAACAAATGAGGCCAGGGTATTCCTAAGACACTCTTCATTTTTCACTGTGTGCTGTGCTCTGTGTTATTTCTCCATGGCATGCATAAAGGAAAAAAAATGTATCTTGTAAACATTGATCTACTTATTATTCTGCTTGTTTGGATAGCCTTAAAAATGGACATTTATCTATAGCTTAGGTGTCTTAAACACAGAGTGGGTACCCAGACATAACACAAATGTGGTTGCACAGACACCATCCATGATGACTGTTTCCAAAGCACTCCTCTCACCATTCCCTAAATCAGACTTTTACCTCCCCCAGGAGTCTGCAGTTTAGAGTAACTGCTATGGGAACACAGATTTCTGCAAAGTCCACCATGAAAAGGTACCTTGCTTAGGTGTTAATGGTTGAGGCCAACTGTTTTGCTTTCTCAAGGCTGGAAGTAGTAAACTGTAAGGACTTCAGGCAACATATATGTAATGACTGACAGCCGAAATATAGAGACATAAAGAAATGGGTGTCAGGGCTAATGCAGTTCTGCACATCTCCATCACACATTTCAGACATGGGCATTTTTCTTTTTCAGCCTCTGTGTTTTGAAACAAACCAGATTGGGGCCATTGCTGCCTGTAGATTATGGCCCTCGAAGTGATAAACATGCTGTTCCATTGCTATTTGCCCCATGAGATAAACATTTCTGATGGATTTTTCTGACAAAACTGAGAAACCTAATAATCGCAACGTCAGAAAAAAAGTGAAAACTTATTCAGTTTGATCCCCAAAGGACAGGAGAGGGAAAACAGTAATAGGAGATACAGTTCTCTAAGACTGAACTTGTCAAAGCTCTTTTAGGTTTCTTTGAATAAGCACATCCGCTCAGTGTTATAAATAAAGGTTTAAAACGGTAATTTGCATGGATTAGGATTGTTAACATTTATCAGTTGCAGGGTTTTAAAGAATTCCCAAATTCTTGATAGGAGTATCTCTTTGTAGTGAAAGATTCATGGTGGGAGTGAAAAAAAATCTGATGAATTTCAAGCTACAGATGAGAGAAAGCAAAGCCATCCAGATCTAAACTGAGATACCATTAGTGGTTCCCATAAATCAAATCATGTTTATAGCAGGGATACAGTTGAATTACCATCTGGACTTTTTAACCTCAACATTTATTTCCGAACCCTCCTCCAATATTGAAAGTAAACTTAACCCTTCCTTTCATCTTCAGGACTTTGACCTGGTGCCAGTTCTTATTTTGAAGGAATGATCTGATTTTTGACGGGGACAGAATGTCACACGTGGCATGAGGTTGGAAGGACTGGGAGTTTCTTACAGAAGACAAAGTCGTAAAAGAAATAAAATACACTCAGTCTTAAATGAGATCAACTGAATAGAGGGTCAGTGGGAATGAAGTCAGGGGGAGGATAAAGATAGGAGGGTTCATTTTAATTCAGGTAGAGGACTCAGATGGGGTCCAAGGACAGTGTAGCAAAATATGTAACAGTCAAAAGGAACCTCTATTCTCTCAGGATATGTGGTTTATTGGGAGGTAGATGGGTGATGAAGAGCTGGATCCTGTTTTCATTGCTGTTAATAACAAAACTGTCATTGCTTTTAATAGAACATCCACCTACTTCTTTGCAAATGAGAACTTTAACCCTTTACTGACAAAACAAATCAACCTCATATCAAGCAAGATTAAAAGTTTCAAAAAAAAAAAAATCACGTTGTCTGGATCCCAGTTCTTTGGTGTGTGGTTTGGGGTTTTTTCCTGCCCCCTTTTTTTTTTCTCTTTTTTTTTCCCTTCCTTTCAGTCTACCTCTGAACTTCCTGATTCAGTCAAGGAGCTGCCAAAGTAGTTAGTAAAGGATATTGTTGTGCTATTTCCAGCTCGGGAAGTTGTAGACAGGTGGGGGTCAGTCTTTTTTCCCAGGTAAAAAGTGACAGGACAAAAGGAAACAGCCTCAAGGGCATCAGGGGAGGTTTAGACTGGATATTAGGAAAAATTTCTTCACTGAAAGGGCAGCCAAGCATTGGAACAGGCTGTCCAGGGAAGTGGTGGACTCACCATTCCTGGAAGTACTCAAAAAATGTGTAGATCTGTTAACTGAGGACTTCCAGTAACAGGTAACACTAGTTACATAGATGTCTATGAGGACAGCATGAGTGAAACCTCACTGCATGTACTGTGAGATAAGGATGCACAAATATATACACATATGCTACACAAGGTGACTATCGGGCCTTTGGCTGGCTGAAAGGGTGAGATACACACAGGGAAACTCATCCTTGGATTATGTTGAGTGGCTGGGTGAGCCCTCTGGCCATCCTACCTGCTGTCCTACCCTTGGATATCAAACATGATTCTTTTCTTTGGGGGCAGTCTCCCTGAAGAAAAGAAATGTCTTCCCACCTCCTCTCCAAAACTGTTTTTGCAAATGTCTTTGGTGTCATATGTTTCAAAGTGAGCTGAACTTTTTTTACTCAGTCCTTGTTAGACACAACCTCATCACAACCTCATATTTCACACCCCAGCTGGTGCCAGGATCCTCTTAGTGTATTGGCGACAATACTGCCATTTCCTATCTCTCTCCTTCCTGAATTTACCTAACCCAGAGCTCTGGCCTTTTGTTGAAATGATTTTCTGCCTTCCGGCCCTGCGTGCCGTGTGTCAGATTATGTGCAAAAGGTCTCAACCCACTTCCCCCGGGCCTAGACACAGGATGAGGAAATGAAGAGGAGTGAAGTTACTGATTGCGTTTTGGAGGTCAGGGTGGGTCTTCTCGGGCTAGGGCTGGAGTCTGAAGAGCAAATGTTGCCATTTGTTATCCATATTTTTTCAAATAAACAAGAAACCCCAACAATTATTCATGCTGCTGAGTCGGAAATACTTCTCAAAACAGCTGACAAAAAAGAACATGAGGACAATAGGTGGATGGCAAGGAGAGATTATATATATACACTCATATATATAGCCCAGACACAGACATCCAGTTTGGTTGGAAACAGTCTGAAGACATGAGGAACAATCTGAGGATCACCTCTGGACTGCCCAAGGGGGCAGGCTGCCTTGTTTGCTCAGTAATTCTATTATAGTGTTGCACAGACTAATTATGTGTTAACCCACATTTGAAACCTGTAACATCAAGAGGGTGTCTGAAATGGTGCCAGGAGAATGTTTTCCAGTACTGGGGAATCCCAAACTTTGCCCAGTAGAGGAGTGCACAGGCTCCAAGACAGCAGCTTGAGGCCATGCTGAAAGCACAGAAGAAAAAATATCAGTGCCAGCCTCCTCCTCCTCTGTCAAAGAGCAGATGTACCCTTACATGTGCTGCTGGGACACGACCTGAGTGGCCTCCACAGAGGTAGGGTTGGGAGCTGCTCAGAGCTGCTGAGGCAGCCATCCCATGCCATGGATGAAGGGTCACAGCCCAGCGTGTAATGGAAGACATGGACATCTCCCTCTTCTGATGATTTGGGCAGCATATCTTGGCTTCCTGGCTGAGCTGGAGACAGAGCACATCCTCGAGGCTTTGTCCCCATGAGCCACCTGACTGGCAGTGTCGCGCTGATGCTGTGCCCCTTGCGCAGCTCTGGTGGCAGTTCAGGAATGCACTACCCAGCCCACCTGCTCCAAATCTGCCGATTTCCTCCAGATCTGTTGAGCAGCACTGGAGGGGGAGGAAAAACAAACAAAGAAGCAAACAGACGGAAAGGCAGAAATCCAAAGGCACTTCCTCTCCCTCCGCAGGTTGCTGGTTGTACCTAGAGCTCTGGCTGGTTTAGGTATGCATTCAGAGTAGGTTCTCTGAGGAGTATCCTGCAGTCATTTCTCAGCGAGTGTGAACAAACTCATTAACAGCTCCTTTACTGGAATGATAAGTTGTTTCTTAATGAAGGGAAAAATAAATACCCTTGCTAACCCAGGCTCCATCACTAGAAGTCACACATCATTCTTAAAGACTCCTTATTTTCCACCAGAGACGTTTGTGTACAGCCCTTAAACAAAATGAAAGAGCTTGTTTCTCCTTCTTAGACGCTCTTTTAGATGCTCAAATTGCACAGCATTTGTAGATGCTTTTCAGAGTTTTATCCCATATGTGAGCATCTCATGCTCAATAAAAAAAAAAAAAAAAAGCATCTGAAATATCACCCGTTGTAAGAAGGGAAGGTTTGGAGCACTTAAAACATGGGACCAGGGTCCAAGAGATTGGGATCTATTCCAAGCTCTGCCATTGACCTGCTATGTAGTTTTACTTGTAAGGAAGTCACTTAAGCTCATTGTGTTTCAATGTGCCCATTTGTGAAGTGGAGATAATAATGCCAAGCTCACAAAGGGGCTGTAAAGGTTAATTAAATAGAGTTTTTAGGTGATTTCCCTTCTTTGGATGAAAATCATGACAGATGTATTGTTTATTAATGGAATTTGTGCAAAAATCACAATTGAATTTTTTGCACTACAGAAATTCATGGTGATTTTTGTGTGTGTGAAAAATGCCAATGCGGCAATTTTTAAAAAGTATCTCTTTTTATTTTTTTTCCAAACTATATTGATTCAGTTTGAGCTTCAAAAACCTGAGAATGTTCTGAAATTTTTTTTGGTCCATTTTGGCATGCTACTACATGATGATGCCTGTACTAGCAACTAGAACAGCTAGGGACCAGCATAGGAAGGATTGTGAAAACAAACAGACAACCATTTAAATAGTACTTTGGATGCCCACGTGCTGCAGGGTATAAAAATGCAGGGCAGAGTATGTCATGTCATCAAAATTTGTTAATACCTTCGTAAGATTTGATGCTAACTATTTTCAAATGTAGAGGTTTGTTTTCTCTTTCACCCAGACTAGCATATCTGATTCTGTGTTTAGAAATTGTTTAGAATTCTGGAAAAGGAAATATCCAGGAAGAAAATAATAATAATAAACCCCATGTATCTTATCCTTTCCAGTTTTCAGTCTTCACTACAACTGGAACTGAATCAGCACTCAAGAAGTTTGATTGCATGATGTGATGCAGATCAGTCGCTGCAGGACTGGGTGGGATGTGCTCTGTCCTCCTAGCCCTCACTTCTGTGGACAAGGGAATCCCTGTTAGGTCTGGTTCCACCATACAGTCACATCTTTTCAGACACTAAACCTGCTCCTGTCTTTCATGAAAGTCACTTGGTGAGAATTTTCACTTGCTATCAGTTGTAGGAACATGGTGGATTATTTCTATTTTCATTACCATTGGAAGCCTTACATGAAGGGATACCTCAAGAAACTGCAAGATAACAAGAGAAGAAATTTTAAGTTCAGCTCCTGTGGAGCTTGCTTACATTGAAGCTTGAGTTTGGGCTGAAGATTTAAATGCTTTCCTTCTCTCACTGAACAAGGTGACCTACTCCATAACCAGAGAAATTCCAAATGAATAAGAGCTATTAAGTTATCTTGTCCACCTGCCCCCTTCGGCACAAGATTGAGAGGGTGACATGGATCCTGGCAGTGGGCTGTGCACAACCCATAACAGACACTGCACACAAATATGAATCATGTTGTACTTAAAAGGCCCAAATGAGTTTACTCTGGGCTCCTTGCAGCTGGTGGGAATGGGATTCTGGAACTTTAGCTGGTTGACAAAGCAGAGATTGAATCAATCCCTGAAAACAATAGATTTAACCCTGTGAACTCTATTGCTCTATTGGCTGCTAGAGCTTCTCACAGCATTTTTGCCACTGAGAGACTCCCTGGGGATGCTACTTTTAAGAAAATCAAAACTTACCCACTGTGTAAATCTAACATCAGTTAGTGGTTTCCCTCATATGGCTTGTGGGATGGCTGTCCAGGCCTCAGATGTGAAATCAGCTCACTGCAGAATGGAGGGCCCTGTAAATGAAAAAGAAAACCTGGAAACACAAAGAAAAGCAAGTGGTTTTGGTAGGTGTCAAAGGAAGTAGCATCTTGATTTTTTCCTAATTACATTATGACTCCTTCTCATCCTCCTCCACCTATTTCCAGACCCTCTGTGTATGCATATGTGGAGATATTCCCTTTGCCTATTAGATGTTACTGGATAAGGGTTATACATATGATTCCTGAGCATTCATTTTTTTATGCCTTGACCTTAAAAAAATGCAGAATTAAAATTTTCACACTGAACATTACCATCCTTTCTGTGCTCGCATGGCTTTTCTGCTGCTTGAGTTGTGCCAGTGACACTCAAGGACTTCAGCTGAGAGCTCAGTTGAGTGTCCTGGGGAGGGAAAAAATGAAGAAAACCTACAACCAACAAATCTAGTGCATTTGCTTGAGTTCATAGAACAGATTCATAGAATGGTCTGTGTTGAAAGGGACCATCCAGTTCCAACCTCCTGCTGTGGTCAGGGACACCTTCCACCAGACCAGATTGCTCAATGTTCCATCCAACCTGACCTTGAACACTGCCAGGGTTGGGGCATTCACAACTTCTCTGGGAAACCTGTGCCAGGGCCTCACCACCTTCACAATAAAGTTATGGAGAGGGACATGGACCTAAGCCTTTTGCACAGGTGAGGCCAAAATTCTGGCTGCCTTGCACATATGCCAGAGCATGTGGGTGCATGTAGATATGTATTACTGTAAACACCTTCTGTGCTTCTAAAAAGAAGTTTACAGAGCTGCTGACATGATTTGCTCAGAGTCATGATCTGCAGAGTGTCAGCTGGGAGAGCATTTTCCTTTGGAAATTAAAGAGTAGAAAATAAATACATTTGGTGATTTCACTAAATTCTGGGATGTAGAGCAGGTTTCCCCAGCAATAACATGAAGAAGCTGTGTTCAGTCTGGCAGCAAAATCAGAAAGAAAGTGGCAATCAGTCTTAGCAGGGTTTGAGCATCGTGCTTATTAATCTGAATTTACATTTCTTCTATGGAAACAGGGGGTTTCTGAAGTGACCTGAATTACTGTGAGCTGACAGTTGCTGCGCTTACAGACCTTCAGCACACTGCGTACGGGGAAAGAGTTTCCTTCCCAGTCTTTGACATTCTCTGTTCAGAAGATTTTTTATTTTAACCCCAGTCCTAATTGCCCTTCAGTATCAAAATTAATTGTGTTTTCTGCTAAAAGGCCAGTGCAGTTTAAGGTTACTCCAGGGTCCCAGCAGCCGATGCATCTTCTGTAAATGGCTTGATTGCCGTCTGTGGAGAGGAGTGCTGGGAGAGATTTGCTTGACCGAGGCTATACATTACAGTCCAATTAGTGTGAAGATCACTACATGAGTCTTTAACTTTATCTAGGAACTGTCGGAATCTCTAATGCTGAGAGCACAGAGAGGAAGAAGGATGCAGAGCCCACCTGGGCAGCCAGACAGAGACCACGTCTCTTTCCAGCTGCCCTCTCACTGTCCTGCAGGCAGCAGAGGGAGCAGTTGGAGGATGGAAATACTCGGTGAGCTGCACTTCTCATCCTACAGGTACTTTTATCCTTTTTTCCTCCCTTTCTTTCTTTGCTGCTTTTCTGACATATTAGTGTATGGTTTTGATTTTGGTTTTTTTTTTTTTTTTTTTTTTCTCTCTTCTTGAGACAGCTCATCTGAGGTCTGGATTCATTTAATGTAACCTGAGGCAGTGGGCTGAAGTGGATGGGAATCTGCTAGCCCTGGGTCCTCTGGGCTGACAGAGAAAGAGCAACACATCCAGATATTAAATTAAATTCCCACAATGATCTTTAGAGCTGGTTTTCTCCCTGGCACTGTCCCTCTGTCCTACAGCCAGGTCTCCAAACTCAGGTGTTTCATTTGAGTATTCCAAAGTGAGCAAGAGTTAGACCTTTCATTGCTCTGTGCAAGATCATAGGAGCTCCTGTTTGGCTCAGGATGAAGTCAAGCAAAAATATAAGCCTGTAGCAGAAAAGGCCAATTCTAATATTAAATGCACTTTGCAGATCACAGAGTAGATGTAGAAGACAGGTAGCACTAGTAAACCCCTGTGAGCTGAAATTACTCCTGTTTTGATCTGCAAGGATGAACTGAGATTTACAAATAATAACTATGAATGGTCATCAACTGAAACCATCTCAGTGTGGTCTTGAAGAGAAAGGGGCCTTACAGTCCACAGGAAACACACTGAACAAACACTAGCACACAAATGTGCTGAAAAATGGGTCCAAAATATTCTTATTGCTATGGTTTTGTTCATACAAGTTTAGTATGAACAAGTATAAATTTAGCTGAACTTAAATTTATCTAATTTAGATCATCTCAAACTATATATTGTTGTGAATTATTGTTACAAAAAAAAACAAACCCTAATGAAACACCAAGTTCTGCCTTATCAGACACATACGGAACATCTGGAATTAATTTTTGGTTGGTCTGTGCCTCAAGTAATCAGGCTTCTTGTCTGCATATCTAAGCCTCATGTCTTCCAAAATATCTTCTAAAAGTAGCTGGAATAACCAGTATTAAACAAGACTATTAAGGAATGTTGTAAAAGTTTGAAAGCTAATGAAAAGAAGAATGCCAAGTCCCTGACATTTTTCACATCTCCACCCTTTATTTTTCAGCTAATTTTAAAGCTTAATGTCTTATTTTCTGAGTCAGTCTCCAAACCAGGGAATGAAGAGGCAGCTGCAAAAGTGGGAAAAACATGGGGAAAAAAAGTTGTTATTTGACACCATCTCAGAGAAGTTCCAGAACAGTGAACTTTCTGTAACAGCTCCACTTCTCATTACAATCTCATTTGACACTGGAGCAATTATGACTAAAACAACAACACCAAAAAATGTCTACATGAGTATTTCAGCATTTGGGGGATTACATGGCACCATAATCTGTTAGACAGCACACGCCTTCTTTAATTTCTTTTTGTGCTGTGCTAAAGATATTAGAGTTAGTAATGCAGTGATGGCATCCATCAAACAAGATCTCTGCTCCTCTCATTTCTGTGCACTGCAGAAACAGTTGTCTTCTCCTTCAGTATCTGGGACACAGCCACAGACCTTGGTCCTCCTCCTCAGTCCTGTTTTACCTGCTGGAGTCACATACTTAGGATTCCACTCACCACCAGCTTCCCTACACAGTTCACCACAGATCTTGTATCAGTGTGCAGCGGTGTGTTTGCACAACTCAGAGATAAGGGAGTCTCTCTCTCTCAGAGGCATTTTAGATTAAATAAAGCTGGTAATGGGATGAGAGCTGAGTCTCTCATCCACTGCTCCAAAGGTTCTTTAAAATGACACTGGATCACTGGATTGAGACTCCACTCCAACTGGCTCAAGCAGAACAGCCATACTGAACAGCAGTTTTTTCTTGTGGTCAATGAAATTGTGGATTGCTTAAGGTGGAAGCAAATAGCATATACCTCATTAGAACTTTTGAAATTAAACATTCAAAGAGAAATAATATTCATATCATAATTATATAATAGGGTTTCTCACCACAAAATACTATGGGGTGAATTAAAGGAAAAAAATATTTGTAAGAGGGACAATAATGAGGTGGATATCTCACTTTTCAGGTATATGGAAACTGTGGCTAAATTCTGTGATATTCAAACTAAAAGCAGGTAATTCCTGCTATTTGTGTTATCCATCATTTACCCTCACTACAGCTGTGCAAAGGAAAAATGTTATAAAAGACAGTAAAGAAACTATTTTTCACAGCAATATAAAATATTATTTCTAAGGACCAAGGTTAGCAGGAATGTAAGGCTTGAAGAAAAATTCCCGTTTTGCAAGGGCCTTTCAGAACTGGTCACAAGTGAATTTCTTGCTCATTTTTGGAAAATCCTGAACCAGATAGTCTTTGATACAGAACACTGAAAACTGGGGCCTTTAACATGATCTCTTATGTGATGAGAACACAAATAATAATTAAAAATTGCTCTAATTTAATACTTATTTGTGGGTGCAGCATTCTCAATCTCTCTGCCTTAACAGGGAGTTTGTAAGGCTTGCAAGGAATACAAAGGAAAATTCTGCATGTCAGAAAGTTATGAAACAAAGGCAAAGTAGAAATATAAAGTCAAAATGAAACCCTCCATCTTTCTGTCAAACTGAAACAATAAATAATAATGGCATCTTGCATTTATATAGTGGTTTTCATCCAGAAAGCCTGGAAAGCTCTTTGGAAACTTTACAAACTACTGTGGAGGAATAGGAATGATTTCATACACTGATCTATTGAAGGCTCCCACTTCTGTAAACAGTTACAGTCTACAGCCACATTACATCTCAGTCTGGGACAGGTAGAGACTGATCTTGAGAGATATTGGATGGATCTGTAGTTAGTCAGAGTAAATCTTCAAAGTCCTGTGGGAATTTACACTGCTGACAGTTATTGTTTCTCATGATCAGGCACTTGGTAAAGAAATAAAATTACAGGTAGATGAAATAGCTTCTGATCCTGGTCTGTGAAATATGGCAGTAGCAGCCAGAGCTTTACAATTAAAATCCCTGGTAATTCATCAATCGTGGAATGGTAAACATACTCATTTTAAGGAGTCCTATCCTCTGTCCAGCCATTTCTCATTGTTATCATATGGCTGACATCCTTTCTTTCTTATTTTAATCTCTGTGTGTATACAGAAAAGGTGTTTTAAGAGCTAGATGAAAACAAAACAAACCTCTCAGATTTACGTCTCTGCCATGTTCAATTGTCAGGCAAAGCACGGAATGAAAATAAACCCAAAGAATGAGTAATTAGTAAGCTCAGGAAACTTGATTAAGCTTTCCCTTTCTATCATATGTTTCACTTTAAAAAATCACACCAGATACTTGAGAAGTCTGTTGGATATTAAGAGATGGCATAGATTTCCAGATCCTCAATGGAGAAAAATTCTTGCTGAATTTCATGGTCTTTTTGTTCCAAGAAGGATCACATAATTTTGGCTCTTGAATAATATTTCTATAACTAGCAGTCGGCTCAGGAATTCCCTGTGTGTGAATGCATTTCTCTATCAGCTAGTGCAATGTATTTCTGCACCGGAATACCACACTGAAAGCATCCAGCCAGTACCTCCTAATGGTGGCAGCAAAAGGAAAAGGAATGAAACAGGAAAAACTGTTCCAGGAACAAGAGAATAAAAAACTTCCTTTAGATTTGTGTGTCTTCATTTTATTGTCCTCTGGCAGGGTATTTTGAGGGGTTCATATATTATGGATGTGAGTCCTGCCTTGGCCTGACCCCTTGTTTTCATTAAATTTCAAAGAATATACTCCTCCCACCAAATCTGGCTGCATGAAGGCACCAAAAAAAAGAGAAGTCTTTATTTTGTTTATAAATTTTCTTCCTGAGATTTCCAGCATCAGGCACCTCCCTATTCTTGGAAGTGGCAGCACCAGCAGCTATTCCAGCCTTTCTGACAAGACCCACCTGGGCAATGGCTCATGATGTCCAGCCATGACTCCTCACCACCTGAAATAACTTGGCTCACTCCAACAGTGCCTGGGATGCAACTGAAGTTTGACATGGGCAGTTGTTCTGCTTTAGCCGGTTTTGCCATCTCCTGTCCAGCACCCAGCAGCGAGAATGTTTGGAAAGTTCCCCTGCTCCCTTTCTGTCCCCATCTTTGTTGGTCTATCTGCTCTTAGACCAAAATTTGTGGTGTCCAGCCAAACTTACAGATCTTAACACTGCCAAAGGGGATCACAGTGCTTGATCTGCAGCCTTTTTCACCCAATGCTCCCTCGGCTAATGAGTTTGAGCAGACGCAGAAAAGGAGAAGGAAGATGCATGACCCTAACTAGTGAGCAGAGCAATGATTAAACATGATAAAGCTCTAAGAATCACCTCTCCTATCAACACCTGTCAGAAGAGCAGCATTAATACTGTGCAACTCAAGAAAGAAATGTTGAACCAAAGGCGGCTCTCCAGATTTCCGCTGAGAAATAGTTCTTTCCTCTCTGGGGAATTTAGCACCAAATGAAGGCGAGACAGGGACAGTGCGTCTGCATTTATTTAAACTGTTCTCAGTACTAAGTATTCTGTAAGAATAGGAAATTGTGGAAAGAAGTCTGGAGGCTTCTCAATATCAGTGGTTTTTTTAGACTATTGGGAATGTATTTTTATGCCCTCTAAGTTTTTCTCAAGTCATGGTAGTCTCTTGAGAGACTGCAAACTCAATCTCTGGATCAGTAATTCCCATTTACATCATGAGACACTCAAGAAAAAGCCTGATAGCTACATTTTGTTACAAACATGCGCTATTTAGGCATCCTGACTGACAACCTAAATTTTGCACATTAAATGATGGGATCTCTGGCTTCACAAAAGTATTCTTCCAGATGGTAGAAACAGTGTTGAATATAGTGGGGGAAAAAAAAAAACAAAACCTCTATGTCAAATCAGTAATTTCAAGGTTATGTGCCATTAATCTGAATCTCATTGGTGGTGTTACTGGTCTGCCAAGTGGCTACTGGGGTAGCTTGGGTGGTTCATTACACCAAAGCTGGTTTGCTGGTGGAATATAGGTTGATATGTTCAAAGGCACTCAGGGTTGAGATAGGACAAACTTTTGTTGAAAGTAAGTGAAAGTCAGATGCTTACTTCTTCTTCACGCTTTTGAAAACCTCCTGCTGTTTTTGCTTCTTGAACATGAGAAGAAGGTTGTCCAGAGCAGCTATTATGGGCTACTTATATCAAATCCTTCATATTGCTGGTGACTGGGAGCCCCCAAGAGTTCTTGTCCCACATTTTGCCTGGCAATTAAATAGGCCGAGATATAATTTGCGCCCCATATTCTCGGTGCTGAAAGCAGTAGGTTTCTTCATTTTTAGCCTAACTCTTCTGTCACTTTCACCAGTTTCGCATTATTTATGTTAACTCCATGGCCTAGGGGTGGGAGGGAGAGGGGAATTATTCCTAATTTACTGAAAGTGAGAGAAGAATCAGTCACTTCTTTCTTTAAATTTCTGTGGAGGATTGTTAATCAAAGTTAAAACAAATCTGTGTTCCAACGCAGAGGTGGGCGAGGAAATGTGTGCCTAACACATATGCACTTTGGGGCTCCTGCAGAAGGAAACAGAGTTCTGGAAACTGTTGTGAGAAAAACATTAAAGACACCAGACTCGATGCTATGCCACAGACTTGAAATGAGGTTTCAGACAATATCCAGCTATGTTTGAACCTACTTGAAATGTTGTGTTTTATTCTCCAACCTGGGATGCATGATGTAATTTATCTCCCTTTCTTATTTGCCTCATGTTTGAGAAGAGCCTGGCTTGGAGCAGGACAATGACTTAAAGTAAGAGCGAGGCAGAGAATAGAGCAGGTATTCGACCTGCAGGCCTATGAAATGCAGTGTCATCATAACCCAAAGGGCGTATCATTAGTCACTGAAGGAAGGAAGTGCAAGCATGCCCGGAGAAATCAATAGAAGGTCCTTGTCTGGTAACAAGAAGAGAACAGCAACAATGTTTATGTCTTTGCCCTTCACATACTTTGCTCTTCCTTCCTCTCTAGTCATCTTTTCACTTTATTCAGAATATAATTTTCCTGATTCGGAAGTACAAACGGACAACCATAGAAACCAAGACTCAGGCTGCAATCCAGTCTTTTCTCAGAAAAATATAAAAAAAAAAAATAGCCATCAGGCCCAGTGTTTCTACATAGTGGTTATCTGATTTGGCTCCTGCTAACTAAAAACATATGCAACTGGTTATCTCCATCAACACAGTTTAATTCAGCTCTGGTCCATATTAGTGTGTTTTTCTGCAACTGATGTCTCTTAGTGCCATGGGTGAACTGTTACTGTTAAAATCATGTTTAAATATGAAGATCAAACAAATGGTCCAAAGGTTTCTAGCATCTAAAGACTCATTAAGCAATACAAAAATACTTTGCCATGTTCTAGTTAAATGTAATAATTCTTCCCCAAAATATCGTGCTTTCAATAAATACTTTGCCATGTTTTAATTAAAAGTAATAACTCTTCTACAAAATACCATGCTTTCAATAAATGAGAACCCAGATTACTAAGGCATTTTAGAGATTTTCTAGAATATTAGATAGTAATTAAAAACTGTCAAGATTCTTTCTAATTCCACAGTCCTGAACTTGACCTGATCTTTCTCTTTTGTACCTCAGATTGCCCATCCATAAAATGAGCAAAACAGTAGTAATGTGCATCCTTGGGAAGGTACAGAGCACCACTCATTACTGTCAGGAAAATGCTCTGAAATTATTCAGCTGTATTCATAGCAAAAACCCAATGAATTAACAAAATATGTTCAGGCAATGCACATTTGTCGGCTTCCATGAGAAAACTGTGAAGTGTTATGAATAATGTGGCTCATTGGTGGCTGTTTGCTCTAACAATCCTGATTTGTATGTTACATGAAGTCAAAGGAATCTTTTCATGCTCAGTTTGACCCCTCCTCACACTGCCCCCGATTTCTTTCTATTCTGGCCCTTGACAAGAGTACAAAATGCACATCAAGGACAATAATAACCTTTTAGACTAAGATAACATTTGTATTATTAGAAGAGGTTAGGGTGTGCCTGAGAGGGCAGGAGGTAAATCTGCTGAGCAGTCTAAAAGCTTTATTTATGGAAATGTCCTTTTTTAAGAAGAGGGGAAAGGAGAATATTACTAATAATGTCAAAAATTCTCCAAGATCCCAAATCAGCCAAGTCATAAATGCACAACACACACATGCACACACAGTTCAGAACAAAGTCTGTCTTAGTATATAGACCTCTGACCCTGGACCAGTTTTCCAGCTAGAGCAAGTCAGGCTCAGACTATGAAACTTGACGAAATAACATCAGTTTACCCCAGCTGAGGACTGTGACGGTGTCTCATTATTTCAATCAGGAAAATAAGAAGTATCTTATACATTACTGAACACAGTTCTCTCCTACAGTAAGAAGCAAAGTATCTCACGTGACAGGTTTAAGAGCTTCTGACACATCTGTCTCTCTAGTCCTTTACCTAATGACCCACTTGCCAGTGAAACTCTGAAACCAACCTTTGCAAGGTCAGCTAAACTCCCCTTCCTGAAGAAAACCAAGAATCCTCTCAGCTGTTCTCAAGAGATTAAAAAAACAAACAAACACAGCATTCTGAACCTTGTATGATTTAGTATCCAAAATATCTTTTTTTCCACAGTTTGAGCACTTAGCCTCAATCTGCTAACCAGTTTTGTGAGACTTCTCACAGTTTGTGTGACTTGGCCCTTTGTAAGAGAAGAAGTCAGACTGCTCTGTTGTATTCCCTGATGATTTCTGAGGATATCACTGCTGTCCTACCAAAGCACAGATGGTATGAAACTGTAGAATTGGCTGCTGTTCCCTATTTCAGGACAAGAGTGCACTAAGCAGGGGCAAAGGCCAGGCTGGGAGAACAACACAAGAAAGCAAAACAAAGCCTCCCCCTGAACACCTTTATAAAAGCCAGGCTTAGTCTGCTCATCATGGTCTGCCTCCCCACCCAGGACTGGGTCTAGCACCTAAAGGGAGTGAAGAGCTGAAATTCTAAATATTGGGATGCACACCTGGTCCCTCACCTGCAATCTGTCCTCCAAAAGGAAGGTGAATTTAGGATCAGGAAAGATGAACTTCTTCACTATCTAAGGAAATTCAATTGCTGACAGCTGAAAAAGTTAAATTAATAAATAAACAAGACATAAGTTGAGAATGTTTTTTTCATTGCATTTTATAGTCACGTAAAAATATTATAGTAAAATATAACTTTTCTCTCACAACAGAAAGCTTGGGCTGTCTCCTTTAAATATACACTTCTAACACATTGGAAGCTTTGAACAGTTGAAATATAATTTTATTTGAATAATAATATTATTTTTTACCAAAGACGTGCCACTCTGACTTATTTTTAACATAGTGATGTCACCCTAACAGTGAGATCAGTTTGCAGAACATCCTACTGAGCTGTAGAGGTGAGGTGACTTCATAATAAATAGAAATTCAAACCCTTTTAACAGCATTATAGGAATGCGAAACAGAGATGCTGTTTGACACCTGCAGGACAGGGAGTATGCACTTTTATTAAAAAAAATTCTTATTTAGGAAAAGAAATTATTAAAGAAGAATGTTAAATTTCTGGTGGATATATGGACTATGTATATGTGTCCATTCTGCAGGCAGTCAACCCTTTAAGGATAACATTGACATAACTCTTCTCATATTTGAAAAAGACCCTCATGCTGATTGGAAATATGGAACAAAATATTCAACTAGAATAACACATATTGCCCACATACAAGGTATCGCCCACTTTTACATGTCAGTTTTATTAATAATTTGGATTTATTATGACATTTTAGGCATACAATAAAAACATTAGCATATGTTGGGTTTGCCCCAAAGTAATTGCAGCTGGAAAGACAAATAATGAATAAATTAACTGTTAAATCTGGTTGACCCCTGGATTTTTCAGTTTTTCAGCAAGTCCAAAAAACACAAATGTTTTATGGAGATGAAAATGTCTTTTAAGGATATATTTCCAGCATGTCAAAATAAAACAAAACCATTTCAAATCAAGTAAGAAGTTTCTGTAGATAGACACCAAACCAGGTTGCAGTTGTGGCTTTAGCATATTTTAGTGGTTTGAATTGGGAAAAAAAAAAAGAAAATTAAAAAAAGAAAGAAAAACGGGAACATGCCGTCTGTGAAAGATTAATATTGGAATAATCTACTAAATATTTGAGATAGGTTTTAAGGTTTTAGGCTTGAATGACCGAGCCTAACAGAGACAAATTCTTCATTTGTCTTTTTTTGGTTCTGCTTTCAAGAGTTCCTGCTAATACTTCTCAAAATTCTGCTATCAGTGGAAAAAAGGGGCAGAACCCCATAGCCAAGTGATGAGGCTGCTCCAAGACTCACAGTTCAATGTTATTTATTTGATTGGGGGCTTGTTCTTTTTCTTTTAATAAACTATCCCCTAAACCCTATCTATCTAAAGAGTATTATCTGCTTCATTTCCTGCAGGCTTCAATGCAGAAGCAGGCCAGTTGTTTTAATTATCAGCTATGGAGATGTGAAGGAACTTGAAATTCAACTGAAATATACAGTGGCTTCTTTTCCCCTGGATTCCTTTGCTTTTACAAAAATACCTGTTCAAAGCACAGAATGACTCAGCTGTGACTTAATGAAAGATAAGATTCTGTGGCAGGAAAGTCATAATGCTGTTATTGCCCACTGGACACAGTATATTTGCACAGTGATTAGTGATGGCTAATACAGTGAAATGCCATACATAGGGAAACAGGCAGGAATTTACCTCCTGACTATCAATTCTCTTTTTGAGTTTAAAATGTAGTCCTACTCCTTCTATCTATATCACGCTGTCCATTAAGCGCCAGACAGACCCAGAAATGCCTTATGAGTTTTGGAGTCCTAAATCCATATGACACTATTCAGCCAATGGACTCTTCCTCGCCGTGACAGAAAGGCACGCAACACTTCCTCCACTGATTGGATCCCTCACTGGGAGATTTTTGGCACAGGAGGGAAAAGCTTTTTCTTTTAGAATAGGCTTTTTCTGTGTCCTAGATAAAGTGTGAGGAAGGCTAAATAAGCAATAGTAGGTTGCCATGCCTTCCAAGGCTTTCTTTTTTCCCTTTTTTTTCTTCTTTATAATTCTGGGAGTTAGTACTGGCAAGTCTTTATTCAGAGATAGGCATGTAGAGGGAGCATTCAGAAGGAAGGAAATCCAATTAATTTTGTTAGAAATCCAATAGTCTCCCAGTGAACACAGACTTCCATCACAAATCTGCAAGTTTATAGAGCCGTTAAGGCACTTGGAGCATCCGCTCAGCTGAAAGACAGAGGTTGGGCTCAATGTGGATAGAGTGATATCTGTAATATCCCATAGAAATCCATTGAGAACACTTAAGAAAGCACAATATCCTTTAAATGTAACCTTGATAATGAAAGGAAAGGGCTCCTGTTCCTAAATAAAAAACAACAAGCCCCGACAGGTCAGAATTGATACCAGCACTTGCTGCTGCCTGAAACTCCTGCCGTGCACTGAATGCTGCAAAAGTGTCTATTATTTTTAACTGTTGGATTATTGTCCATCTTTAAGGATGGGGAAATTTTAGGAGTACAATTAATAATAATAGTAAAAGAAAAAAGGGTTAGTGTTACAGCAGACCTCTAGATAAAATACCTAAGGGGCAGGGGTGAGGAGACAAAGGAAGCCAAAACAAAAAAGCAGGTATTGGAGGCTTGTTTTGGAGAGAGCAGCTCAGAAACCCCTGAACTGAGGATTCTTTATATATAGCACCACATTGAGTGACAAAATGGTAGCTGTCATAATGTACCAGTTAACATGTCCAATATGAGCCGATCGTTTAGTGTCCCCTGGGATTAGAAGACAGAAACATGACAAAGAACAAAGAACTCGGATCAATAATGCTTGGGGAAATAAGACAGAGAAGGTTATTTACTCTGCATTGATCCGTTGCTGCAGTCGCGTAAACTTGGCCTGTTTTTCTTTTGTTAACCTTTAAGCTTGAGTATACTCACAAGCAACTAGGGAGCCAACTAACAGGTGTAGATTAAGGATCGAAGGAGGTCATCGTACCTCTGTCACCACTAGGCACCCATGTAACAACATCCCTGAAGAAATTTAAACATCAATAGCTATAATAAGGGCAAATTTATCAAGCTTGGCCTACTTTTGCTGGGAGTCTGGCTGTGTCCAGTCAGTTTGCCCTTGCTAAAGCTCAATTGATTTGGACATTCTTTTACTAGAGCTGATTATCAATTGTGACACAACAAATTTGTTAGCTTCCAAGCACTGGAGTTGTTGTTGCCATTGGAGCCTCTGAAGTGAAAACACCTGGCCATACTCAAGTTTTACTCTTGCTGAGGAGAAATAAAAAACTAAAAAAAAAAAAAAACAGAAAGAAAAGAATAGACAAGAGGAAGAAGAAGAGAAAAGCAGAGAAGCCCTTTGGTGATCTCTCTGTAGATGCTGGTTGCATTGGAGATACCTGTACTGTGCAGCTGGAACATCTGGATTGTCTTTTTTGGAAAATTAGGAGCATGAGGAAATATCAACTTGAAGGAAACTGTTTGCAGCAGGAAAAGTCCAGACAGCTGTTAGTTATTCATTTCTTATGTTTTATGATTTGTCACCTAAGTCATATGGAATCATTCCTGTTCCCTCTGTGGATGACAGACTTTTGAAACCAAGCAGTAATGAATCCCGTATGATGGGCAGCAATATTCTTTAAGCATGACTATTCAAAAGAAATAATCATTCTTACTGAACTCCATGGAATTTGTTAAATGTGAAAATCCATTTGCCGATGCTCAAGAGCTGTAGTTAATTAGGCTAAGTGGATATTTCATGTAGAAACATGATGGGATGGAATTTGTTTGTTTTAAATACTGACCCTTTTTTTCCAGTTTAATAGTAAACGTTTCATGTTGTGCCAATAGTATTAGCAGCACATTACAAATGTAATTCTGGAAATATTTATCTTATTTAGTTTACTTCAAAACCAAAAGGATGATTATAACATTATAATATTATAACAGATTTTCTTGTTTTCTGGATCAACGTATATGCTGCTTGTCATGCTACATAACTTTCTGATTTGTGTATCATGGAATAAAACAAACAAATTATATAAAAGTGGAAGACATTATAATTAAAGATTGAAACCCATTTTAAAAAATTCTGGTGAGAAAAATATTGTACGGTAGACTTTCTAAAGCAGATATTTTACCCAGAATTTGGGGATTGAAGCAGTGGTCTAACTGTAGCATTTCCTTTAAAATGCTGGGTTTTGATCAACACATTAAAATATCAATGTAGGATGAACACCCATATATTTCCAGTGCAAGGGCAGAAAATCAGTTCAGCATGAAGATGAGTTGCATTTGTTGTTTTGCTGACCAGCTATACACAGCCTTACCCAGCACCCATTGCTACCTGATAGCTTAGCTGAATAAATTTATGGACACGGCTCTACTCCTCATTTACCATCCTGCAGCACTTTTGGTCACTGATGGCACTCAGGCAGTGACTGGCAAAGCTGTGCCTCATCTCAGTGTTTAGCAATGGATTCTAGAAAGTAACGCCCTTCTTTACACTTCCCATTGCAGCTTGATTTCCTACAGCAGTCAGAGATGTGCTTGCTTAGGATAACCTTTCTCCTATTAATGTGGCAATCAGAAAACTCTGAATTTAATTTAAGGCATGTTGCATGTTTCTTTTTGTTTATCTATAATTATGTGGCACAAAGAATGAACCTACTGACAAAGGAAATCAGATCCTACTTCCCTCCTAGAGATGGGAATCTGTTGTTTGCATCTCTTGGCATGCAAAGTTTCAGCTTGTGACCCTTGCCCCATCACCCGTAAAAGTGTCACCACACTTTTTAAGAGCATTTAAGAGCATGGGAGGGAGAAGGCAGCGGCTTTTAGGGCATCAAAAATGACAGTAATGTGCACTGGAACTGTCTGTGCAAGCAGTGTGTGCTGAGGCAGTCGTATTAAATCAATCTGTGCCAGAAGAGAAGCCACTGACAGTTTATTTCTGTGTTGGAGAATGAGCTGCAAAGTGCACAGTCCTCCATAGGATAAATGGAGAACAGCTCAGTTTGGTCCTCACCAAAACTTCCTACCAGGCAGTGGCTGTTCAGAGCTCAATGGGAAATGAGTTAGGGCTCTTTCAGCCCTGCCAGGACGATAAAAAACGGCACCCCGGTTAGCAATAATCAGCATCCTTGGCCGAGGGTCTATGGATTGAGTGAGCATGGAGAATGAATTACCCTCTTTCCACAAGATGTGGTCCCTCCAGGTCAGGGCTCAGGTGAGAGAAAAAAAGTGTTATGGAGCTGCTTTGATTTACAGCTGAGAAACTGGTCTGAATGGCTCAATGGGGCTTTGAAGGTGCTTATCTGCACTGGGAGCTTGGGGAGCAGACCTGCCTTACAGAGACAGACCCCATCCCATGGGAACACCACAGGGGCTGGAGGCTGCTCTTCACCCTGTCCCTCACCCCGTGGACCCTGTGGGGAGGGTGGGATCATGACAGAGGGCCTTGTACCCCTCCCAGGCACACTTTGCAGCTCTGAGTTTTCCAACCCCCCCTGTGATACTGCAGAGCACTGAGCAGGACAGAGGAGAAGAAGGAGATCCTGAGGCCAAACTGGGGCTGAATCATTGCCCAGGACTAAACAGGGTAAAATTTGGGCTACTCTAAGAAAACTTCCTTGGTGCTTGCCACTGTGGTGGACTGCTCCAAAATAACGCAGAGTCAATGAGCAGAGCTGGAAAGGATGTGGGATCAGGTCTTCTTCTAGCCAAAGACAAAAAACTTGTTATAAAAACAGCATGAAGAAATGCTGGAAGAGAAAATAAAAAGAGAAGAAAAAATAAAAGGAGGGAGGGAATGGCACACAAGCTGTGCTGAAAGGCATACGCAAAAAAGCTCCAAATCACCTTTCAAAAGTACTTAAACCCAAGTGTTAGAGTAAGCAAATTAAGCCTTTCAAACTGGGCTGCAGAGCCAAAACCCCAAGGCAGATGACGGTGCATTAAGACACCACGTTTCCTGGTTGCATGCTTGTGCTAGCATGCCTTCCTCACCCAGAGGCCTTGTCCACCCTGACCTGTTCCCTTGTACCGGCCAGTTGGCCGCTTGGCTCCTCTCCCAGTAGCCAGTGCTCTCCAAGCGTGACATCGATCATTGCTGTAGTAAGGAAGATGGCACTTACCTGATGGGGTAGGCGGAAGCTCCCTCTCTTACCATATGCTGGGAATTGTCAGTGGCTGCTTGAAGCCAAGGCTGGCTTTTTCTCCTGCCAGGAAACAGGCCTTTCCCAGAGCCTGCCAAAAAGGAGGGGAAAAAAAAGAAAAAAAAAAAGAAAAAAAATTTTTTTGCATATTACGTTTCACACTGAGCAGTTTTATAGCAGGCTGGGCAGCACTGGGAATTAGAGATCAGAGTTTCCTTTGGTGGTGGGGACAGACAGCAGACAGTGAAATAAGAGGCACTACAATGGGTAAGAAAAAAAAAAGGAAATACAAAAGAAAGTGTTTATATTGATTCTCTCCAGAAATACAAGATCTGCCACAGCCAAGCAGACTACTGAGTCATTAAAGTCAGCATCCTGACTCCAGGGGTGCTTCAGAGGAAAAGGAGGGGAGGAGGCATGCAGCCAGCTGTTCCATGTCCTTTGGAGAGAATCACTTTCCAGATCCCGGCCCAACCACGTCCTGGCACATAGCACTTGACTTCTCCATAACCTTTCTCAGCTCCACAGACCCCATCCCGTTTCCCTCCTCACTTTTCAGGTTGGCAAAAGCCTGGAGTCCATGTGTGTTTGCACCATGGTCCCAGACACACTGAGGGCAGGACCATCCTCATTGTCCTTTTTGGCCCTGAACTCTGGACTGAAGCCAGCAGGGACCACAGAGATTTTGATCTTCTGTAAAGGAGACCCAAAAATTGTATTCGCCCAGAGAAAGTTTGGAAAGTGCTCTCAGTTAGGTGACTGGAATAAGCATGGTTGTGACATCTCCCAGCACATTGTGGTACACACATTCCTTCCCAGCAGATGCTATCACTATTGCTGTTATAGTCCCCCAATAATCCACCCCTCAAATGCTGAGGCAATCACCAGGCTTTCAGGAAAAAGCAGTTTCTCAGTTGAGTCCAGAAGCTTTGATATACTCCCGTGGTCAGTGGGCAAACCTCAGTCCAAGAAAGGAAGTCCAACATCCCTGTAAAGAATTGAGAGATTGAAAAAAAAGGGGATTGGGGAAAAGAAAGGAAGTAATCTCTTCCTGCATCTTTGGCACAAACACTGATGTTGTATCAGAAGAAACTGATTTTTGAAGCATATCTCTTCCTCTTTCTAAATATCCCTCCTTTCCTTCTTTTTAACCTTTTTTTTAAAATTTATTTTTTACAGAAAAGGGAGAAAAAAATTTGCCATCCAGACAGGGAAGAGGTGTCCCTTGAATCACAAATCACAAAAAAGTTTTTTCTTTCAGTGAGGGGGTGGAGTTGAAGTGGAAGAAAACCAGGCCAAGGGATTACTTCACATTTCTTCTAAGGAATGAATCCTTATTAAACAGGAAAAAAAAAATCTATTTTGTATTACTCAGCAGTTCTTTATTCTTATTCTTCTATGGAAAGTTGTTATGTTTTTTTCCCTAACAACGTGTTTATCACGCAGTCCTGCACATTCACCCATCCACACACATACAGAGCTCTTTATACAGAGAAAATCAGGCTGGCGCTGCAAAAGTGCAGAGAAGATCTTTTGCTAAAATGATCTCAAGGTCAGTTTTGGGGGTCTTTAGGTTTCTATATTCAATCCAACCACGTTTCATGTCTCTGCTTTGCTTGCTTAACTTACAAGAAACTTGGGCACAATTTTGCTTGTGTTGGCAGTTTTTAGGTGTGGATTCATGCAGGCTATTTACAAGATGCCAAGGGATGTCAAATCCTGAACATGTGTTTTTGTCCTACAGTCATTCTCTGACAGCAGAAATAGTCTGCAGCTTATCAGATCCATTTGCTGATATTTAACATCTTTTTTTCCCGACAAAGGTTTGGGGTGAGATGAATTTTAATGTTTCTCTGCACTGAAGCTGACAAAAAAAAAAAATCTTTATGCATTTAAGTTAGAAAGTGGAGCTTGAAACTGTGAGGAAAAAAAAGCCAACTCCCTTATTTACAGCATTTTTACTTTTCATACATAGATACAACTCTGCTCATTTTTTTTTAAACACTCAAGGTTTTTGGTAAACATTTTACTCAATCAAGAGGTACAGCCACATGGTCATGGATTGAAATATGCATTTTAATGTATATTCCAGATATCACTGACAAAATACTAAAATGTCTTATAATATTTTTAAGGGATTATATTTATTTAAACTTGAGCTAGATATAAAATCACATTTTCTCAATTTTTAACATTATTTTTATAATAATCACATAAGAAAACAATTTTTTTTTAATGTAAAGATTTTTGTAAAATTATCAAATAGAAATAACACCCTTTGATCCTATAATTCCCAGACAAATTTAGCAAAGAGTGAAATCCCGAAATGAAAGGTTTTATAAAAATATATAGGTTCTCAGGTACTTTAAATGATACTTTGAAATGAGGATGGAAACATAGACAAGCATTGAAACAGACATAGAAAGAGAGGTAGCAATTTTGAAGAATACTTGTATATTATGAATGCACATGCAAATGACTTTAATTTTGCAGGCAAGAATTGCTAACAAAAAGGGGGACATTTTTCATGAATCTGAGTCTTAATAAATATTTGAACTATGTCTACTATGTGGGGCACCTTTTAAATTCACAATGCCATATACATATGTTTTCATATTGCAGTAGATTTGTCATCCCTGGTTTCTGCAGACATCATTCTATTTAGAGCTATTTTTCTTTGCTAAGCATCTTCCTCAAGTTCTCTGCTTCAGCACAGCCTATATGTTAAAACATGCCCAGTGCTGTAACCTTGTGCCTAGAGGTACTACTCCAAAGGAAAAAGTGCCTAATTCTATTTTTCTGGCAGCAAACAGAGACAGCTAACCTGGAAGTCTGAATGCTCAGTGTCTTCTCCAAAATTATCCAGACTGCTTTTGTTTGCAGAAGTCAGATTGTGCAAGCTGTTGGTGTGTGGCTTGTCCCGGTAAGTTAAGAAGAACAATCTACTTGAGAGGTTTCCAATTATTCTTACTTCTGGTCAGGTTAGATATTCAATTAGATTGAATCCCTGACAGGTTCTTGGCTTCTCCTGTTTCAGACCAAGCCTTTATTAGTCCAAGAGCATGCAGATGGAAATGATTTATTTTCTGTTAGCTGTTACATGAATTTGATTGTCAACAAAATCTTTCTCAGCTTTCAGCGAGGTTTGGAGTCAGCCTTTGTATCTGATGGGATACAAAGGGATGGGATGTCCACCTCAGCCAGATGAGTTCAATTTGTCAGAGGCAACTCAGCTGATCAAAACTCACAGAAGTTAGCATCAGAGAGTCCATACAAAGCTCAGAGACTCCACATGTCACAGGAAAGGGACGTATAGACAGAGGTGACTCCTGGGATCCTTCCTGCCTGTGGTTTCCTCTTCTGCTGCTGTGCAGCCAGCTCTTCTCCACATATCACTGTTCCACTGGGCCTTGTCCTTTACTTTGTTGGCAAATAAGGTAAATGACCCCTATTCTGGCTGTCCATATGCTGCTAACATCACTGGTTTTGTTTCAGCAAACTGCATGAGGACGGTTAGACAGATGCCAAAAGAGAGGGCCCCCATCAGCCCACAAGCCCTGCTGTGAACCACCAAAGTGCCGGGGTGAGTGGCAGCCGGCATCTCCTTAGTTATTGGAGAGAGCAGCTGTGTCATGTTCGGTTAGTTTACATCATAATCCAAATCAACCATGAAGGATGAAGATGCATAGAAGGAAAGCTAAAAAAAAAAAAAAAATGCCAAATCACAACAATGAACTGAAGGGATGTGTTCAAACAAACTCCGGTGCAAACTGAATTTGGGTTTGGTCCTAAGCAAACAGAGTGATTGCAAGGAAAGGGATGGCTCAGCTGCCAAATCCTTACAAAGTAGCTGCATAACCTGGGAGAGAGCAAGGAGCTTTGTCCTCTACACGCAGATGTTTGTACTCTTATTCTTTCCCCTCTGCTTCCACGTCCTTGTCCTCCTCCTGTGGCCCCGACAATTCATTAGTTCTCACCTCAGACTGGAAGCAGGTCCAGAGAGAACAGGCAAGTTCGTTACAGTTTGGCACACAGAGTGTGTTAATTGTGATACAGCTAAAGGCTGTTATTGCAGATTAAAAAAAAAGGACTGCGACACCTGTCTCCAAATCTGTGGTGACCTCAGCTCAGGCTTCAGTCCCAAGAACTTGCCTGGTCTTGAAGAAGTCCATTTTTGACAAAGTATGGTAAAATGTGAAACTGATTTATTTTTTTATGTAAGGGGTTACATTTTTAAAAAATTATTTCCATTTTCATTTAATCTGGGTGAATCTGTGGTCCCATGGAGAAAAAAAAGGCGGGGAGGGAAAAGGGCTATAAGAGCATGACTGGGCTACAAGAATCGTTTTGCCTGAGGTCAGAAAGGCTGAAGTGCTCTTACACCTTTCCTCTGTGTTTGTACACATAGTTTTGATGCAAATATTTACCTAGTACAGAGTATGGTTTTCAGGTAGCAATAGAAAATACACTGAGAAGATTGAAGCTCATATAATCTTATATTTTGAGAATTAGAACATTTTTTTAGCATGAATGTCATGAATGTCTAAATCCAAGAGGTTTTATAGCAAATTTCTGATAGTAGTAGTAAAAAAAAAATTATCTAAATGAGCTTTAAAATGGGCCTTAAAGACTTTCATAATTAAATAACTCAAGGAAACTTGGAAAATGGTGACGATACAGTGATACAGGGCTGTAACACCTAGTCCTATTTTTTTTCCTAGAAAGAGAGGGAAAATTCCTTGGGAATTGCTAAAAAGAAGTCCAGTTGTTAAAAACTGCAGCATTTCCCAGCTCATCAGAACTTGTGGAGACTCCAGTGGTGGAGGTGAAACAGTCCAGCACAGGGCTGAGGTTCTGCCAGGGGGGCCATGTCAGTGTGGCAGCCTTTAAAGCACAGTTAGCCTCAGTGGTTTTTCTGGCAGGAACTTGAGCTTTAAGTTGTGTTTTACAGGAACTCCATATCCTACATAATGAAGACTGAAGAGGAAGAAGAAGCAGCAGCAGTAGCAGCAGAAAGAGGCAGTTTTGAGGAGATGATGTCTCTCTGGCTTCAGGAAGTGTTAAGCAAAGCTCAAGCACTTCTCACTCTGTGAGAAGAGCAATAAAGAAGTGAATGCTCAAATCAGGTGGGCATCCCCTCCCAGCTGCCACTGCTGAAAATCAAATGGAGGTCAAGCAGAAGCTGAAGGTCTGTGTTGGTGGTTCACCCTGACCAATCTGCCAGAGACTGTGCCAGGAGCCTCCAGAAAAATGCATGAGGTTTGTCTGCTTGATTTTCAATATTTTTTGGGGGTATGGTAAAGGTGCTAAACCCAGACGCTCTCGAGGTAGCGACAGCGCCTTTATGCGAGCTGAATCCCTGTTGGGATGAGTTGCAATGGTTTTACAACTGTCCCAAAGGACAGAGTTCTAGCTACCGCAGATAACCTGTTTCTGCTGGCTCCTCTAGGACGAGAGTTTCCCCAGGCGTGGTGTACTAGCACCAATGAGAATAAAAGGCTACATAGAGGTCTCTTCCCTGCGATAACAGCCGACTTATTGTGAATCTAGTGGTGCATTCTGAGGGTCCAGGAAGTGAGTCCAGAGATATCCAAGTGGCTGAGGTAACCCAGAAGAAAGAGACCAAGGAAGCCCTGCAGGGCTCTTTTAAAGAGAGGTGGGACCAGGAAACACCCAATGGGAAACCGCATAGTTCAAAGTGACCAGTGGAGGGGAACTTTCCAGGGCATAGCCATATATGGGACTTAAGGTATGAATACAGATAACACAAGAGAAATATGGGATTTTACCACAGCTCAGGTAGAGGGATCAGATATTGGAGGAAGAAGGTTGAGGGCACTGCCTCGGTTTTCTTTCCACCAAAACCTGAAGCTCAAAAGCAGCAGCTTCTGCCAAGTGCACTGCTACATCATGGCACCTAGAGAGCATATATTCTGTGTAGCATAGCACAGAGTAGGGAGGTTCTTAGTGGATATCAGCCTAAAGCCCAGCTCTCTTCTGTGTGCAACATGGAAAAATTCCTATGACCTGTCCTACATTAAGTGCCTTAGAGTTTGAATGTGTTCAATGAGTCTTTGTGTGCTCAGAAGGGTTTAATTCTTACAAAGGTTTCTCTGAGAGTTGCATGATAGAAACCTTTTGCTTCTCTGAGTGCCTAAATGAGGAAGCATGAGGTGTGTCAGCTCCCTGGGGCTCAAGGAGCAGGAAACAGCAGTGTGTAGGCACAAGTTCAGCTTGTTTCAAGTCCTTTAAAAAAAAAAAAATCATGGTTTTCTGTTCCAATTGATTCCTTCTGGAGGAGATGGTAGATTTTTCTGGTCTTTGGGTGGGAGCTCTAGTCCCACAGCAGGTATGGTTAATCAATGGGCTTCTTGCAGGCAATGTGCACTGGGAAGTTGGGTTGCTTCTCATATCTTGTAAAGTTTTCAGATATGGAGACAGAGAATATGTAAGGCAGATACCTCTCACTTTCCAAGCACAATACATACTTTCCCTTCTTTCTTCAAATGCCATTCCTTTTGGAAATCTCTGTGGAGAACAATACAATAATCAGCTCTTAACATCTAATTATGCCCTTCCCTTTACAAAAGAAGCTCATATTCTTAAATAACACTTCCTGGCAGCAAAGAGCTCTGTGGCTCACTTTGAAAGAGAGGGGAAAACAATGCAACCCAACCCAAATATCTTCAGATCATTAATGCACAGGGAATTGGGTGCACAATCCTTTCTTAGCCTCATCAGTAGATGAAAATAATACCCTTGAGCGCTTGGCTGTATTCTTGTACTGAATGCCGACAATAATCTAATCAGTTAACAATTCTTATTCTGATGATCATTTTCCTGTGAATTGTTTCAGCAGTAGAAAAAAAAAAAAAAAACAAAATATAAATAAATGAGACTTGCTGGAAAGATGATGGCTTACCAAGAGCCTACTCTTTAGTGCTTGGTTCCTTGTAACAATTCAGATTCTTCTCCCTGCTGGGTGAAATGTCAACCTGCAGAGCAGTAAGCTAAAAAAGGCCGTTTACACTGAAATCTTACCCCTGTTTTGCCCAGAGGCGTTTCATAGCATAAGTAAAGCACTTGAGGTCTGCAACTACTGGCCTACACGGCAACTTCTCTTTGTCTGTGTTTCAGGAATAGGGTTGGGGTTTGTTTTTTAATATAGAGAATATTGGGGGGGGGTGTTTTTGTTTTTTTTTTTTTTTCTTCTTGTGGAGTAAATTTCAGCCCCGAAATGTATGATATGTGCTGCATTTGGTGCACTCTCCCCGAGGCAAGCCAGGGGATCTGTAAGTGGTACTATTTTTCCTATCAGCCCTGGAGAGTAGTGTGGCAGCCCTGCGTGTTATTAATGGATAAAATCTGAGCAGCAGCCAACCCCAAGGTGAACCCTATGCATTTAAAACATTTCATCAGACAGCTAAGTATTTTTTTTTCCTTCACTACAGCGGATATCTCTACTGCCACCACTCAATAGATCCCGATAGAAGAGAGCAATAGCTGGACTCACTAATGTGAAAATTGATAGTATGAGCTCTCCAATGAAATATAAACAGCTCTGTGTTTCTTAAGTGTCAATATCATGGGGCTGGGCTGAGGAGGTGGTGTGGTGGATTAACCCTAGAATTATCCAGGAGGGGGGAGAAGCTGGTAAATAGGAAATATTTGTCCAATCAGCCAGGGCTCATTTCTGAAGTGGATAAGATGGGCTGCTGTTGACTCCCAGCTGCTGACAGCTACTACCCAGGTCCAGCTCCCAGCTCTTGTAAACTGGAGTGTTTCCGGAGGTAGGAAGAAGGTCAGACTGAACTTGTTTCCCCTTTCCTTTACCCCTGTCATTTTGTCTTGAAAAAATGGGTAAAAAGAAGGGATAAGGAATGGTGTGAGAATCGGGGCTGCAACTTTGCAGACGCCTTTGCAGATGCACAGACAGACAGGCTGCACTGGGAGCAGCTCCTGGCAGGCTGCAATGCTGCTGTCAAAACAGTGCTTATTAGAAGAGCAGCTTATTCTGGAGGGAAAACCTGCGGCGTGCAGAACAAATATCCTTGCTTGAGGAGAACTGAGACCTTGCACTCTCATTCCTTCTTACAGAAACACTTAGCATAACCAGAAGGGCCCCGCAAGGGAAGGCAGGTGTCTTTGCATTTGGATGTTTCTAGGGGTCAGATTATCTCAACTCTTTCACTGTTGTTGTTTACATATATGGATAATGCAGAAATGCTACTTAGAACCTTCTGCTCTGCCTGAAAAAGCTAAAACCAGCCGAGATCATTCCTTTACTGACATCAGAGTCACCTTCTTGTTCCCTTACTGAGCTGGACAGTGCTTAGTGTGGGTTACAAATAGCCCAGAGCAATGTTGTTCTTTTGACAAAGAAATGGTTTCCATGGAAACTTTTAAATATACCCAAGATTATGTAAGTTTATATGCAATATACCTCCAGAACATTTATATTGCTAAGTTGCAGAAACACATTTTTAAAAAAGAAATTACTTCAAGTTCTTTGGCATTTGTTCTTTTTGAGAAAAACAAGCAATTCTGCATAGTGATTCTCAGTATTTAAATGAGAATATTATTGAGGTAAATGTGGACAAATGGGTACACAATAAACCCAGCTTTGACTTGCAAGGATTGTGGGAGGAGTAAAACTCAAAAAAAAAAATACGAAAAGGCAACCTATAAATCGTTGCAAAGTTACTAAAAACCTCTTTGCAACAATATATTATATAAAATATTTTTCATGCCTCTGTGGCTGGAGACTTGGACTTCTTATCTTGAGCTTCTCTTCTTCAGCTTGTTTACTGAGTTTTCAATCTGCTTGTTGAGGCTTAAGGACTCTCCTACTTATGAGTCAACCCTGGAACCAAAGCACACAGTGGAGGATCATACCTAAGTTGAGGGTCCTTAACCCTGAGTGAGCAGACTGAAGATTTAGTAAACAAGCCAAAAAAGACTTAAGGGGGCTGAGCAGCCCCTTGGGAGAAGGGAGGAAAGGAGGATGTTAGCAGGAGGGAATCACTCAGCTGCACAGGAAGAAATGGGAAGAGGGTTCTGCCTCCAAGGACTCTAAAATCAGCAGGCTTTTATAAGTTAGGCACACACAGATAGGTGTTTATGTCTGTGCAAAGGAGTGTTCAGCCAGTCCCAAGTCACTAGGAAACTTCTCATTAGTGGCACATATGAGAACTTTCTCTGTACAGACCCTTTTCCTCCCTGCACAAGTTTAAATTTAACTCTCAGTGCTGTAACTCAGAGCTTTGCTTCTGTTGGAACCCAAGAGCCAACTCAGAGCCTTGTCCAACTCCCATTTCCCTCCCAGTCCTGATTCAAAATTGATGCAGGCTTCACATGTGGATAAGGTTTCCTCAGCTACAATTGCAGGAGTGAGCAGTTGGGATGTGCATGGCAGAGCTAAGGAAATGATGCAGTGTCCCTAATGAGGGAGAGCTGGCAGCACCCCGATAATTAAGATTGGCCTGGCAAGCCAGGGCTAGAAGCTGGAGACCGCAGAGACAATGTCATCTACATCTCCAGATTACAGTCAGAGCTGGTCAAGTAATTCCTTGTCTTGCTTTCTTACCATCTTCAAAATACGCTGTCATTTAAAGATGAAACAGTTAAAAAGGAAGAGGAGATATCAGTGTTCCTGCTGGATTTGTTCCTCTTATTCAATGAAGAATGTGAAATGTCAAATTAAAAAAAAAAAAAGAAAAAAATACACAAAAAAAACCCCACTACATTTTGAAAATTTTAGGCTGGACATGGGAAAATTAAGTCACACCTTAAAGAGAAATGCAACATTCAGATTTATATAAAATTACATAGAGAAGTATATAACACTCATAAAGTATATCCTTCCACCCCAAAGCATAACATTGGTTTGAATATAATGAGGTTACATAACAAAAAAAGGTAGTTAGAAAAGTAGTTAGCAGAGGAAGATTACTGGTGGGTTTCTCACTTAAAGTTTCGATTTCAAGCCTCCATTTTCCTGTGTACAGACCAGAGACCTGTAATGTAGTTTGATTTTCATGCATATGATTTTCTGATTTTCATGACATCAGAAGGAGAGGAAAACACAAGACATCAAAGAATCATGAAAAAATGGGACTTAAATCTGTGTCTGTAGGTCTGATCAAGGGAATTCTGAAGATTGCAAGAACTGACTGTCTGCTTTTGGTCTGCATTATTTTGTTATATGTGGGAACTTCTTTGAGAGGTCTCCTTGTGTTGGAAGGAGATGGAATTCTCATTAGTTTGAAGAAATGTTAGATGGCACACATGAAAATATTTCCAGTCTGCTTTTTATACTTTATCAACAATAATTTGTTTTTGTAGATAAAAACCCCATTCTCTGACCAGCTTCAGTGAGAGCTGTTTTCTGTTTATTATTAGTGAACATGTCCAAGAGTTTTACTGATGTGTTTATTATCAGTGCATCTAAGTTTGATTGATAAAATAAACTAATGTGGTCAGGAGTTGAGGTATTTGAAAAGTTTTTTCTGAGTAGCTGGAGAAAAGCTGAAGAGAAAGATAACCTATGCCAGCTTTCACCCCTTGGTTGGATGCAAAAAGGCAATCAGGCATCAAATACCTCTCCACTCAGAGAGTGGTATTGAGAAATTATCCTGGGCATCCAAAAGGAGCAAAGCCAACATCAGTTTATGAGGAATGGTGAACACTCTTGAAATCAGAGGTCCTGTGTCCTGATGGCATGGATTTTTACCTCACTTTGTTTTCCTTCCTTCTCTCAGATCTTTTCCATGGGCTGGAGTCTTAGTTATGTGGATACCCACCTCTGAAACTGGTATTAGTCGAGATAAAAAAAAAAATCTCCAAACCATTTTAAAAATTAGTTTCATATGAAGGAGGGAAAAAACAAAGGCAAGTAGGGCAGAAAAGCCAAAACAATGGAGGTGGGAGAGGTTATGTACATATCTAATTGAACATCAAGACTGTCATGTCTACCTGGACAATGGCTGGGTTATGGAACAAGGGTAGAATTACGGTGACGTTTTAGCTGTGTGGGTTCTGCCTGCATCCTTGGAAGGACACCTTGAGCTTAGAGACAATGAGCTGTCAGACATGTTTTTGTCAGTTAAGTTAATTTTAGGGAAAGTCTTCTGGATTTTTACATGAATAAGCAACAATTTTTCCTCATTTTCCCACTTAGCTTTGTCTACAAGTGCACAAATGGGTCCCTTTAAGAACAGGCTCCCACCCCCAGGAAGGAAAGGTGAAGCTGGCAAAGTATCTTGACTGTTTACTTGAAAAGGCTTTGAAAATTGTCACAGGTCCATAAAATGATCAGCCAAAAGCTGGTGCTTCTCCTTTGGGCAGTAGTGTCAATGCAAATCTAGCAGGAGTGAGTGTCCCTGGGCCCAGAAGTTCATTAGTGTGTGATCTAATAAATGACTGTTCCAAGAAAAGACAACATTTCTCACCTGGCTTTACCAAGTTTCCATACAGGGTCCTTAAATCTTAAATGTATTTTAATTTGGTCCCATTTGAAAATGATGTTTATGATGGACAGTGGATGTTAATTGCTCTCTATGAAGAAAAGCAAACTGCATCTGGATTTAAGGAGGATAGATGGAGGCCTAGTTTTACATTCTCAGACTCCGTATTGTCTGAGGATTGAGAGGAGGGGTGATGGGCACACTGTGGAAACTTTTCAAAACATCTCCCTTCCAACAAGTCTGTAAAAATGCTGAGCTGAAAGACTCGGATGAACTCACTTGAGACTCATTTTCAATGTGGTTAAAGTTCTGAAACCCAGACTGCAGAATCTCAGGAAGCAGCTGGGTTCCTAAATAAAACAAATTTTTAATAGATTTAGCAGGCCAAATTCATGCTTTTCAATTAAAGCCACTCTTGGGCTTGGTGTGTGCTTGTGTGTGTGCTCGGGCATGCTGTGGATGGGTGTGAGTGAGGGGTGTAAAGTGTGAGGGGTTGGGTCAAACCTCCTGTCCACGCCACATGCTAATGGATTTGGAACATCTCAGTTACCAGAGTACAACTTCAGAGCAGAGGAGTCAAGATAAACGTGGAATCAAGGACACTTTATGCATTCATTTCCCAACCACAGACTGTTTGTCCTTCTGCATGAAGGCAGTCAGGCATTTTCCTCACAACAGTTTGTTCTTATTTGAAAACTACAAATGTTTTAGAGTCAGTGTGATGGGTCAAAGCTATTGATTGACTGGTGCTCACCCAGGGAAGAATTTGTCCTTCAATTAGCCCTGCTTTTTTCCGTGTATTGCTGATTTTCACACTTCATACCAGAGGATCCATTTGCTTCCCTCGAGTGGCTCTTTCACAGGGATTTCAGTAAAACTGGGGTAAAAGCAATTTTGTTGTTGTTGTTATTTAAATTATTTTTATAGTATGACAATAATTCTCATTACACCAAATTCGATGAAATGCTTTTTATTTCTATCTTTTTTCTGCTGAGACAAAGATTGCATCTGTATGTTTTTGTTGAAAGAAAGAAAGAAAAAAGCCATGTGTTGCCTCAAAGCATTAAGCTGCCGAAAAGTTCTTTTGTTGCTACCAAAATGAGGCTAGCAGCTCATATATCTGCTTTTGAACAAGAATAAGCTAAAAACTGCTGTCATTTTGTAAAAGCTAATTTCTCTTTTCAAGTTAAATGGAGGACTATGTCTATAGATAATTCCTGCTCCAAAAAAAAAAAAGAAAGAAAGAAAGAAAAAAAAAATTAAAATTTTGCATTTTCAAAGCGCTGATGAGAAAATAAACTTTTTCCTGCAGTGAAATGTGAGGCAATTTTAAAATTTAAAACATAAAAAAAAGGGCAGGAGACCACGTATCTCCCAGAGCCTGTCCTCAGCTGATCACGGGACTCTCACTGTGCCTGACCCCTGCATGGTGTTCAAATGAAAATAGAAGCTCCAGTCCCACCTCCAGTCCTTTGACTACATAGATATTTATTCATTTGTGCTATAAATGGGGAACTTGGGGTTATGGGTTCACTGTAGCAGATTCCAGTGCAAAATTGGGCCCCTCTCTATATACAAACATTTGTAACAGCAAAAGACTCTGTGGGCGCTATGGCTAAATGCAGGCTGGCTGCTCCATCTGCCTAAAGATTTGCTGCGACGTTCATATTTAGTGCATTGCTTTGCAAAGTGCTTTCAGAGAGATCTCAGTGGCAAGCAGACAAAATTCTCTTGTATTGTATTATAATGTACAGAGCTGACCTGATTTATCCTTGCTACCAAGAGCAACATGGGGAACATGCAGTGCTTTTGTAAATTTTGGATATGCAGCAGTCCCAGAGATGTATTTGGGGTTGTTGTGCTGGCAGCCAGAGGGTAGGTAGAAAGGGGAAAAAGCTGGGTAGATTCCATGGTGCTGCATTAAAACCCTGGAAAGCTCATTTAGTCAGAGATTAAGCTCTGGAGCTAAATCTGAAAGTGAGAAAGGAGAGGAAAAGCTATTGAAAACTGAGATTCTACTGCTGACTATGGAGGCCACATGACCCTGACACATAACTTTTACTGAGTTGACTATATCTCACTTCCTTTAAGTGCCTGTCCCTCCTGCTCACTCTCAAGGACTTGGCCAATCTCCTTTTGTAAATAGAACAATGCTTTATATTTCTCTATTACTCTGGAGTGACTATATCAATAATGCAGGAAAGGCATCTGTCCAGCACAATGAGATTATTTTTCTGATTTCGGTTGACAGTTATGGTAATAGTTTGGCAAACAATCTACTCCACCATCAATGACCACAGATTACAGCTGTTTTTAAAAATCTCAGCCGCTCCTGGAAACTTAGAAGATTGATTACTTGGACAGAAAGAGACAGAAAGATGTGTCAAAAGCTTTTATGGCTGAAACTTTTAACTCTGTCTTGCTCCCATTTTTTCCCCCCTCCCGATTGTGAAAAGCGATGTGCAGCCTTGTAGTTGCCTTATGTGAGTGCAGAACATAATGAGTGGAGTGAGTAAACAAGCAGTCGTGCTGCAAGGGGAATTGAGGAGCTGCTCAGCACCAAAGCATGTAGAAAGCAGGATGGGAGTTGTGAAGGTGGTTGTGTGTCCCTCCACAGCTTGTGGAGGGCAGCCAGGGCCACTTGCCTTGTCCTCTACATGTCCTGTGGATTGTTCTGCACCCCCTGTGCCTGTTGTCCCTGTGTTTGTGAGGCAGGCTCTGGGTCAGGATGGTTCCTGCTTATGGGAACTTCATGGAGGGTGATACAGACAGTGCCTAAGATTTATCCTTAAAACTTGAATTTGTTTCCCTTCATGGCTTGTTGTCTCACTTAGCATCTAGAGCATTTGACTGTGAGGCACATGCAGATTCATAGGAAAATCACTGAAAAAAAAGCATAGTTTCCTTTCATTATACATATTATTTACCTCACATGAATCAAAAATGGGACCTTACAGTCAAACATGCACGTTGCAGAGCTTAACACTACATTAAAGGACTCAGAACTACCAATAGCCAGAGTGGAAAACACACTGTTTTGAATGTATGTGCCCTTTATGCAAGGAACAGAAATAACACCACGAGATCTGTATCTCTAGCTGGCACTGGGATTTCAGATAGCAAATGTTCACAGTGAACTGCTCAGGGACAAATGTGCAGAACAAGAATTATCCTCAGAAATTATTCAGCAGATATTTTCAATTTGAGTAACAACGGAAGAGAGAAAATCAGAGGCTGCTTGTGGACAGGGCCATGAACAGATAAAAAAAAAAAAA
>VZRZ01005254.1:334804-376913 GCA_013398175.1 Climacteris rufus
AAAAAAAAAAAAAAAAAAAAGGAGGTCAATTCATCAAATAAATTATTCCCTATGAATTATTCAAGCAGGTCTAACTTAACTGTTATTCCTGCTTTCCCAGCCTCACTACAGGGGTTGACAATAATACAGCTTTGTCAGTTTCTGGACTTTGATATTAGCAGAAATAAAATCTTAGAGTACAGTCAGGTCTACCAGAGTCAGTCAGGAGGTGAATTTGGTTCTACAAGTTGATTTTTCTCACTGGCCCTGACTTTGATATGTTATAGGCCATCAGGAACCCAGAAGACGCAGTCAAGAAGGTTAGTCAGAAAAAGCTGACAATTACAGAAATCTCCTGATATTTCTTTTTCTTCTTAGTTAAAGAGGAAAAACAGTCCAAAGCAGTAGTGAATATGGATTAAGGATCTGGCTGCTCAAACTCTCAAAACTAATGTGGGTTCATCTGTCTTATGAACTCTTCACCCAAGCCCTAATTAGTATTATATTAACCTCCTAAAATAGGGGATTGCTGTGATCTTACAATACTCCAAAATGGTCTATTAGCTACCCCATTTCCTGGCTCTGTCAGATGAGAATGGCTGCAGTAGGTCACCTGAAAGCATTACTGAATTAATTCAGTGAGCTGCTGTGGGTATCCAGGCTGTTGACCAAGCACAGGGAGCTTGGAGGAATTCTATTACACACCCTCACATTTTTACACTACGAGTGCATGTAAACATGATCTGAGGACTCATGCACCCAGATACTGAAAATGAAACTAAACCTTGACCTCTTGCTGAAATTGATAAAAATTAGATGCTTAAATCCCACGATGAAATAGGGCCACAGTTTCATCAGTGGCCTTGGATTAAGTCCCAGGCAAATGAGATTATTAATTCCAGATGCTGTGAACACCATATTGCACCATCACATATTCTGTGCATACCGCAGTTTACAAGCAAGAAATAAGTTATCTCCACTTTTAGAGTTTGAGATCATGCAGAGGATTTTTCAGGTGGGCTTAGGGTAATATTTCTTTTTTGTTATTTTTAAGTCTATACAATCATTTCCTACTAAGAGTTATTCACAACTTTGCTTTGAAAAAGCCCTCTGGTTAACTAGCCATATTTTTCAGAATCTGACTTCAACTAGCTTTTGAAAATGCAAGTTAAGTTCTCAAGCCAGCAAGGCATTTTGAAAGTTTTAGCTGAGGTGCCTGTTATATAATTCTATGGCACCATGTAAAACCTACTGCTATTTGTGGAGCCGTGGCATTGCCTCCACTGAATCTTTGCTAAATCAATCCAAAGTGCCATTTCCCATCTCCTTTCCCAATCACGGCTCATTAAGCATCATGCAGAATGTAATCTATTAGCAGCCATCTCCCTGGCTGGTGAGAAAATCAGTTATGAGTCGCTAACTTTTACAAAACAAAACAAAAAAAATAAAAACAACATTATAAGGCCTGCCACTATTAAAGAGATTGAATGCAGGAGGTGTGTATTTATGCCATTGAGCCAACTTAAATGTTCATAAAGACGATGAAACTTCAGTATCCTGAGTCGTTGATTTCGAGCTTCAGGTCAGAGACAGATGACTTCATGCTGAGATTTATTACTAAGAGGCAAAGCTTTGGAGTTTGTGTCAAGGTGGGCTCATCCATCACCAGAAGAATTCTGCCATAATATTCTGCTGTCAGATCCCACCTACCCTTGATCAATCTATCAGTCGGCCTGCTTAGGAAATTGTACATAAACCCAATATAATCTGATTAGACATCCAAAAACACCATCACAGGTTAATCATGCAGGTAAATGGTACTGTGCTAAATATGAATCCTTTCCCAGGGCATGCACAGGGTGGTGGGGGGACATCCCCAGACTGGCTAATGAACCCCTTAGTCCTCTGTGCTTGGGGAATCAGTGTTAGAGCTGCGACTCTGTTAAAAATTCAAAAGCTCTTGAAATCATCCACTGTGTGTGTGTGTGGCACCGGAGTTTGTACTTGTAAAGTCTGGCTGTTAATTTGAGAACATTTTGCAGGTGAAAATACTGCCATTTATCAGGAGGTACAGAAGATGTATGGTTTCCAGTGAATAGGGTAATGTTATCAACATCTATCGGTATCTGGTTGTGAACCTTGAGATATAAATACCTGGACTGTGATCCAGGAAGGTGGAATTTTTGACTTAACAGGGCCCTTCTGTTTTCTATGAGTGCCTAAAATCCATACAAGCAGACACAATCCTGTCCACTCAACTGATCGATAAATCATTCTATGAAGACTCATGAGTTGCTACAACTCTGAGATGAAGATACAAGTGGGTGTTGTCCACCAGAACTTTACGAAATATTTCCCTCTTATCTTATTCATGTCACCTCCCACATTACTTCCAGCGAAAGCCTCAGATCGCGCAGTCCAGACCAGATCCTTGGCCCATTACGCTGATTTCAGTATTGGGTCCTTTGAGGGCATAGATAAGATTTGGGACTGCTGATTTGCAATCCTGAGCTCCCACAGCTTAGCAATGGATGCTGAGCTTCAGTATGGCCGAGACATTAAAAAAGATAAATTTTCCAAAATGAGGCAGACCAGTGAGCTGTGCTGGCAATGTAATTCCATTACTTTCAAAGAAGTTGAGTCTGTTACAGCCAGTCATGTGGAACAAAGTTGTGCCTTAAAGAAAAGAAGAAGTTGGATTTTTATTATTGTTTTAACTTACTATTAATTATTATTAGTATTATTCCTTCAGTGTAAGAACGTTTAAGAAATTGAGATGTAGAGTTAAGTAGCAAACACATCTCCAAAGAGAAGGAATATTAGTTTTTCTGGGGTGTAAAATAAACATGCTCATAGTTGAAAAAGTGGCTGCCAGTGATCCCCAGATAAATTGCTGTGTAATGGAGTTAGGAAACACTTCATCCTCTGGTGCTTTGCCCATACAGGGCGTCCCCTGTGCCAAGCACAATCTTGAAAATTTCCATTAATTAAGGGTTCACATCCAAAGAAATATCCAAAGAGATGAAGACTCAGGTTAAGGTGAGAACTGAAGAGCTACTGAAAGGGGCCAGAAGCTCACCTCAAAATCTTTTTCTTCAAATTTCTCTGACTTGCCTGTTTGGATAAGGAAAACTATGCAGATTGTCTAGACATGCAAAGACTGTTGGCCACATCCATCAGCTATTTTTGGAGTTTCTCTCTGAAAGGTGGCATAGACTCAGGACATGGGCAGTGCCATGATGAGAGAGGACATGTCTCATCGCTGCTTTCTAGTCACTTCCTGGTCTGAATTCAGGATATTTGGAAGAGCTCTTCAAGAACATTACAGGGGAATTATTCAGATATGAGTTAAGAGAAAGCCTGTGCAAGTACAGATGATGAAGGAAGAAAAGGTGGAGATCAACAGAGTATATAGAATTTCCATGCTACTACACACAGAATGTTGCACAATCCAAGCAACAAAAGAGCCTGAACAGCACACAGTTAGAAAAAAAAAAAAAGAGAGAGCCAATATTTATAATATCCTGAAGCCTGTAAAACACTGAGTTGTTTGAAAATTCAGCAGGAGGGTGCACTGAAGCTTAGCATCTATGTTTTGAAATAGAGGAGGGAAGGCACAGAGAGCCAAGGACATTTTCCCTGGAGCCCAGGTCTGAAATGCCAGGCTTTAATGATTTGGAAAGAAACACATTTCAGCACTACCATGGCACAGGGTACAGCAGAGATGCAGTCAGGAGCGTGAGCAGGTCTTTCTCCTAAAATACCTGAGGGGAATTTTTGTAACTGCTCCAACCCACTCAAGTTCCTCCCAAGGGCAAAGTGTTAACAGTGTGGTGGCCTTGTTGGGGTCGGGGGATCCTGTGTTTTACACCATCAAAATTGTACCAAAGCAGCTACGGGGGGATTAACCAAAGGTATTTGACAGCTGTTGTTAGGTTGAACTTTGCATTGGAAATGAACACCAAGTCAAGCACTATTGTTACATGAAACCACTGCCTCAGATCTGGGTTACTGACCCAACAGGCCCTCCTTTGTTAGAGATCGAATTATTTGGAATTTTTTGCAATGGCTCCATTAAGGTAGGGTGTTGTGGTTGCTTTTTCAACTGTCTTGCTTATTGTTTATTCCCTCCAGGGCATTTTTTTTTAACACTTCCCTATATGTCTTTACCAAAATAAGTACAGTCCACAGTAAACATTGCCTGGGCATGTGATCAATAGATTTTTTTAATTACTTTTTTTTACCATAGCAGACATTTATCTGCTTCTGAACTGGTTAAAATAGCACAAGACCAGGGAGTCTATGATCAAATGAGTGTTACACAAGGGTTTGAACTCCAAGGACATTTGCAATGGCTGGACAGATCATTCTTTAAAGGAATTTTGGTTTCTTCAAGTAGGGTCCATGTCTTTGTAGGTGCACTGATATACTGTCAAACCACCACCCCACCCTTGCCAGCATCAGGAGAGTACATGAAGGTTACATTCCAGTAGAAAATTTAGTTAGCTTCAAGACATGCCTTGCTTGAAAGAATTCATATATATCTTTCCTCTTCCCACAAGTCACTTCTGGCTATTTGTTTGGAGGGTTCTCAAGAGACCAGTTGCCTGGAAAATATGATGGATGAACAAATAAGCTGGGGGTTGGATTTTTTTTTATTTGGGGATTTTCTTTTTTGGCTTTTTTTGCTTTTTTTTTTTGTTTTCTAAGGGTCTCTATCTTTTACAGATGCTTTTCAAACTTGGTAAAAGCATTCACTTTCCTCAGAGTTTAACCCTCAGAGGTTAATTCCCAGTGAGGGAATGACAAAAGCCAAAGGATTGTGTGGTACATACATGGTTTGGATGTGTACCATCTTACTGTACTGAACTTTCCTTGTCACATTATTATGGTATAATGCAAATAACTCTGAGTAGCCCCGGTGCGAGTATGACCAGGCACATCACTCACAATCCATTTTCTGTGCTTATGGAGACTCAGCACTAGATTTTTCAGTTTGCCTTTCCTACACTGAGTTATACTGTGCTTTCTTCAAAGTAATCCTTAAAAAGACTACAAAATTGTAGACTTCCTCATAAATTTGTCAGAGTGCTGTAGAGAAAGGAACAGCAGCACCTTTCTCACAGAAAATGAAAGTGATACGTGGGGAAATCATGACCAGTATTACCAAACTAAATGTCCTACAAAGGACAATAGGAACTACAGTTTCATTGGTCCTGAAGTCTGACTTTAGGGCACAATAGCACAGAATTAGCTATGGATAACTAACTTTGGGTCAAATTTAGTAGCGGAAGGTGAAAGGGCCTTCTGCTTTCTAATTAACATCAGTCATGGGATCTAGCTCTAGCTATAAAATTTAATCCAAGAGTCTTGCCTAAGATCACAAAGGCAGTAGGAGTACATCACAAGAACTGGCTCCCATCACTTGGCCCCAGCCACTTCCCCTTCCTCCACCCCAGCCCTCTCTTTGTACTTGGATTACTTCTGTCTGTGCAAGTGAATGTTTGGCATCAGTGTCTCTGCATATCTGCACATCACCAAGCCAGTTGGGTTTTGCATTAAAAGAAAAGAAAACAAAAGAGAACAGTTAACCTTCCCCCGCCCTGACACCCCCAAATGCATGTTCTTTACTGAACATGGCATGCTGAACTCATTTGTTTTTATTAACCAAACTCTGGATCGGTGGGACAGCTAAAGGGGAGGAGGCAGTTATCAATAGATAATCATGCTGCTGTGGATTAGAGGCTCTTAGCTATCTTTTGTACCTTTGCTCTCCCAAGGGTACAATTATAACCCTTGGCTATGCTTTAGATGATGTTAAAAACATACTAAAGCAACTGATATCCCTTCCAACCCCAAAACACGTGCTAAAACGGGAGAACAATCTCCTTTGGCAGCTGATCATCTACCTGGTGGTGAGCCACTTTCATTAGAAGAGGAAGGGCAGGGCTGTGTTATATATACTTGCTGCTAGCTATACAAGTATGGGAGACATGTGACTTCACTGGCTCTGTGCTGGCCCCCGCAGCCTAGCTCCTGGATAATTTTGCCTGTTTATTGAAAAATGCTTAGAGGCAGGACAGAGAGAAGCACATCAGGCAAATATTATATGGGATAGCTAAAAACCAAAATGTCCTGGCCTTCTACCAGATTCCACTACGGTCATAAAAATCCATCTTGTAGACATGTTCACGTGAGTGTGGTGAAAGGCTTTTGTCAGTGCAATAGATGCAGAAGAGAGATGCAGAACAATCTGATGTTTTCCCCACACACAGGGTAGTCAGGAACTCCTTGATCTCATCTCCGTTTCAACTCCTTCTGCGGCCTTTAGAAGGTCACTTCACTATTTTTTCTCCATCTGGAAAATGGGAATAAAAATAAATCACATGCTTATCTAACTATCTCCTGGGGTTGGTGTGAAGTTGTTCATAAAACACTTTAAACATTGAGCACGCTCTGTAGGGCTTGCCTTTATTATGAACTTTGTAAGTGTGTCCCAGATGAACCACTGCTGATGGGAGGATATTACTCCCACAAATTTTTCTGCCTGTAGAATCTGGCAATGTAAGGGGACGAGAAGGCAAATGTTGAAAATATGTGGGGAAAAACAATAATTGTGGATAAATTCAGAATAATTCCAAATTATTTAATCTGCAGGTCTACCTGAGTCACTGCAGTCAGCTTCCTTTCGCACTGTCAAAACATATCAGGACCCCCAGAGTCTTCTTTATCTCCTTCACTTGCACATTCCCATTCCCAGAGTCTGTACTGGTACATTTCCAGGGCTATCCAATAGACCTGTAACCTTCCCTACAAGACAAGATGAACAGGATTACTCCATGTCCTCCAGTAATGGTTGCCTTCTGCACCAGACAGCTGTTCTTCCAGGCATTTCCAATGCTCAGAGTGGCAACAAAGGCACAAATGCCATGTTCTAAACACTGATGTTCTGGTTGTGCCATTGTGCTCTTCTTCCACCCCTTGACAGATACTGCCTCAACACATTTGACACTAACACAGAAAGCGTCACTTTGTGTTGACAATGTGAAGCCCACACACTCACTGAGGACAAGCAGTTTTCATGTATGTTTGTCCTATGAGAAGTGCTTAACCAGAAAAAGATGAACATTGGCTTCCTTTATTTGTCTTCTTCTCTGTATTTTACATCTTCAGATACTGAAATTTAGCTTTTTTTCCTTTTGATTCAAGAATAGGACTTGGGTCCACCGATATTACTCCCTGAAGGAAATAATAACAGGCTTTAGGTATTTTTATTTATTCTATTTTTTCACCCATCCACCCCCCTTTTCTCTTTCACTGGAGAGAACCAAACCTTTTAATACCCAGAATCCTTCTGACCCATCACTAATTGTTCTTATTTTTTAGGAGAGCTTGGCAGGTCTGGTGACATTATAGAAAAAGTCCTCCCTAAAGAGCACTGCCAATTTCAGCTTTAATTCCATCAGTAAACAACTTTGACTGTGTTGGGAAAATTCCATTAATCATTCATGTTCTGTGAAGAATGATACACAAAGGAGCTGTCAAAATCAAGCAGCTACTCTCCATTTGTTTGGTAATTAAGAAACTCCAGGCCATTCTGATGGTGCAGCGACGCAAATTCCAAGCCCAGCTAGAACCACTTCAAATGAAACGATACAGAATCACCTGCACTTAAACACTACAGGCCAGACTTTAAAGCCCTCTTTCCATTTCTGTGCTCTCAGTGGGTGTATTTAAGGTCACTTGCACATCTAAATGTCCTATCAGGTATTTTGAAGTCTAAATGATGTCAGCTGCCCTTGCAATTATTTGTGGGAATACACAATAATGCAGCAGGGCCTGAGCAAGGAATATGATAAAAACATGGAACAAAAGATAAAAAATGTAAGCAGGTAAAACTTCAGACGGTGGGATTTGTTCCTGAAATTTTATGTAAGTCAGTACAGTGTTCCTAGGACCTGTCCCTCTCCTTTTCCCTGTCAGTTTCTCCACTGCCTTTCCTAGCACGAGACATCTAATCCTTGGAAGCCTTACTGATTTCAGAGCATTTCTTCTGGAGTCATGCACTATGGAAAAGGGGGTAGAATCATAGGATATCCTGAGTTGGAAGGATCATCAAAGTCCAACCCCTGGCCCCATGAGTCACACCATGTGCCTGAGAGCATTTTGCAAGCACTCCAATAACTGCTTTTGAAATATGGCTAAAGCTTACTTCTTACACAATGATTTCAAACTTTGGTGTGAAACCCTTTGTTCAGGTTTTAACTGAGGTGGGAGTTAAGACATTAAAGATATTTCAGGAATATGTCAGACCAGTCTGGATAAGCATTCAAAATTAATCACCATGTCGTTTGAACTGAAAGGCTTTGGAAAACAAGGTAGATTCTGCCAGGATACTCCTTAAGAGAGCAGTAATTCTCCTTGGTGAATTGCTGGTGAGGGTCCAACCTATGTTCACATGGGAACTTGCACTTAGTTTATCATAGTTTATATTGCTTCTAGACTAGGGAATGAAAAAAAAAAAAAGCTATGATTAGCATGGTCTTTTCCAATCTTAATAATTATGATCTATAACTAGGAATGGCAGGGTGGGGTGCTAATTATGTAGGGCAACAGAGTATAAATTCACACACAGATTTGCTCCCACAGTGCTTCCACACAGGCTGAAATGGTAAACATGGATTGCTGAATTTAGGCAATGATATTCAGAAGGAAATGGGCTGAATGATGATCAATTGACTGATTTAATCATAGCCCTTGTCTTCTTATTAAACCAGAACTAGAGGTTTACAAATAAAAAATTTGCTAAACTTTTGCACTATAGAAAATTACTTCTGGGTTCTTTTCATTTAAACCAAGAATTATTTGATTTTTCATATAATAATTATATACGATATTTCATGCATTAGTTGTAATATATTTTTTATTATAGAAACAGCCTATCTACCACAGATATAAAAGCATTCCATGCTACCTAGTGTCCAACTGCTATCTAGATTTCTACCTAGAAGCTCCAAATCAGGCAATTAAATGCTGTGAAGCCCATTCACTTTTAACTGATGGTACAAGCTCAACTGAGGCCCTTCAGAAGGAATCTGTGCCTCCGGCGTTAGTAGTACTTCATGTTGGTGCCTTGGCTGCCTGGAGCTGAGGGCAATGTATTATTTATGAGATTATTATTGGATCAGCAATGATGATCAGTAATTCACTGGTGGTGCTTGATTCTGGGCAGATGTTCTGGAATCAAAGATGTTGGAAGAGATGCACACAGTGGCCTGATTTTTATGCTGAGGGCAGTTTGCCTTGCAGATATTCCAGGCAGCCTCCCTGGGCTGATCTGGTGGTTGTGATGGAATTGCCCCAGCACCCTTGTCCCCCTACTCCTGCTCTCCTCTCCCAGTCCGAGGATGCTCCTTCTAAATGTCACCTGGAGAGTTCTTGAACATGGGGAAAGTCTCCTCTCATGTGGGACTGGACACTGGCAAAAGAAGGTAGTTCTTTTTATTTAACCAAGTTAATAATCCCACTCATTTGTTAGGAACACAATACCAGGAACACAATACCAGAAACCCAACACCTTTTTGACATTTAAATGTGACCTTTCCTTAAAACCACAATGATCCCTTACATGATACTGGCTTTGACATTCTTAACCCATTTATATAGGACCAGTGCAGCTGAAGAGAATCCAATGATGTAACAAACCACATTTTAAGAGGTTTTAATTTTTTTTCTCTAAAATCTGGGTCTTGCCTCTGTTCTCTGAGGTCCTCATAAACATTTCCTTGGCTGTGTCAACCAGGACTGTAAAACTCCTAACAATTTGGAACAATGCATGGTCATTCAGGCTCATCAACTAACCGAACATTTCTTCTTCCTTGTCCTAATATTGATTTCCCAGAAAATCATTCTGAAACCCTAAGTTGCATTTTAGGGGTGGGAAAAGATAACTAGCTATTTAGTTCTTAATCTAAATTAAGAAAATCAATCAATCAGCATGTGCTTCCATTAATGGACTGTATTTATTTAGGATTAATTAGCGTGGTGTTTCCAATTATCCATCATGCCTATGAACTGGTTAAAATGCATGTTTTCTACCTGCTTCCAGGGAACTGCTACCATGTGCCAGCTGAGCTGCAGTTATTTGCTGCAAGTGCATTCCTCTGCCTGGGGCAAATGCAAAATTATACATTTCACTTTGCCCTCTTTCATGGCAGGCTGAGCCTTACCCTGTAAGCTGGCATTTGCTTTCAGATAAAAGCATGCCCAGGAATGGTTGCTGCAGCTTAGCTGACTCATGCTAACTTGTTGAACCACTGTGATTTGACCATCTCTACTGTTTTTTTAATTAAAGCATATTTGTTTTTGGTGCACCTCATTCTCTAAAGCTGCTGTTTAGGATAAAAAAACCATCCATCATCAAACTAGTGACACAACTACAAGAGTGGGCAAAACTGCTCTTCTCCACATTCTTGTAGCTTATGGAAGGCATTTAATAAATTCCTTGATATCAGACAGTTTTAATCTACATGGCTGGTAACTGAGATCGCTACTTGGCATACATTCATCCTGCATCTCATCTCTCCCTCCTATGTATATCACATCATATCTTAATTAGAAAAGTGAGTAGGTCTGCCTTGGAATACACTAAGAACATGTGTCTTGAGGAAGAAAAGCAAAGTCCTGTTTCATATGCCACTTCTTGTGACCACAAAAGAAAGATCAGAAGTTACAGCATGTACCACATAGCCATGAATTTTTCTACCTGATGACAGTGGATGTCCTTTCAAGAAAGAATGATCAGCATTTTAGTACCTAACTGGTAACTTGTTGAAATGACTGAGGAGCTGAGGTTTCGCTATACACCAGCAAGTCTGGAACTGCATTTGGAGGATGAGTCAGCCAAGCTGTCCAACACGGAGAAGCAGATGAAAACAGGCGTGGGTTCACAGCCTGAGTCCTAAACCCTGGGAAATTACAGGCCCAGAAGGGGATCTCAGCATAGCGACGTGGCAGAAATAACATATTCCACAGCAAAAATAAAAATTCTTCCAGCTAACAGGTCTTAAGACAAATCTCAAATCTTCTGACCACAGCCCTACAGAAAAAGAGTATCCTTCACTAAGAACATGCTACACATCCACAGATTGAGGACTTGCTTTTCAGAAGCAACATTAATCAGGCTTTTATTTGCCAGTCCTAAAGACAAAGTGGTTATAGCTGATCAGATTTCATATATCCAAATACAGGGAAATGCAAGCTCTGACACTCTGAGACCTTGAATGGCAGCCAAAAATTCCAGTGGGAATAAAGCTGAAGGAAACATTGGTCATACTGAGGAAGGATTGGTGAATCTTGTCCTCAAAGGATAGCTGTACCCTTGAGTAGCCATCCTCAAGGAGGGTAATCTGGGAGGAGTTCCCTGTCTAGCTCTGGCGTCTGGGGGTTGCCTCCTCTCTCCTGGTTCATGGTAGCAGTAGCTGGATGGTCTCAGTGCAGTCAAGGGATTTCCAGGGATAAATTTGTTGTCCCTGCAGAGGGCCGACATAAGGACTTCTGCACCACCTCAGTTCTGTTTGGATGGCTTACAAGGCTGTAAATAGCCTGGTGCTGGCATTGCTCACAGCAGTGGATTTTCCTTAATGAAGGCAAAACCAGTTCCTTAAACAGTATAGTTCTGGTAAGTATTGTAAGCTCAGCCAGAGCACTCCTCCCTTGGTCTCCCTTCCACCACTCCTGCCTTTCCTTAAGCATGCAGAAAAGCCTGTGATTTTTTTTTTTTAATTTTTTTTTTTTTATGCCCTGTTTTCTGTAGGGCACCTTAAAGGTCAAGTAAGACATTTGATATATTTTAACACAGGCAGCTTTGGAGATGAACAGATTTGACATATTTAAATAAAACATCCTAATAGTATGTTCTGGCCTTGAAGGCCTCAGGCAGCATACATTGTATTTGTTAGACACTATGGCTTAATTACTCTCATAAATGAATTATACCCATTTCAATTTAAAACCATAAGTGTTGCATTTGAACTAGGGTCAAATTAAACTTTCTGTCAATTATGCAGATTACTTAAGCAATTATGTAAATTGTTAATAAATTCTTAAATGGAGGGATTTTTTTTTTCCTTGCAAAAATATATATTTTATGCATTACCAAGCTTAAATATTTTCAGTGGATGACAGTATGGGAGGAAAAAAGAGCGTGGCTTTAAATAGCTCTCTTGGGATTTACTGCACTATCTCCATCTCATACACTGGTGGTTTGGGGTCATTCTGCTCTCCAGCTGGATCAGAAGAGGGCCACTGAGTTAATGCCAGGTGATGGTTTTCCTTTTTTCATGGTATGAAAAGTGCCACTGGGCTTAGGAAGGATGCTGTGGTGGTGACAGCCAGCACTGTCGCATGTTGTTACACCTTCTTAGAAGTCAGTGTAAGCTCCCCCTCCATCCCATACTTTGCAAGGCATTTCCATAGATGGAAAGCTTTTGGAAGTAGAGACTGTGTTTTGCTTCCATTTACTTTACTATTTGGGGTCTGTGTCCTTCTGTGAAGAAGAAGGAGCTTTGCTGCTGATTTAAGTATAGGCTGGTTAAAGTCAATGACAATGAAAATATAATCGAAGTAAAAGCTTTCCTTTCTCTGGACTTCTACTTCCTTCTGCTCTCCAACCACTGAAAGTAAAATCCTGATCTTGCTTCCGTGAGAAAGAGGGTGGGATTACAAAATTATGACCCAGGAGCAATCCTTCAGAATTCAGGCCACTGCTTGCCGGATGTGTTTTGATGTAATTACGGTGATTTTATTTCAGTGCAAGAGTGTTTGAAATTTTCAGGGTTCCATTTCAGTCCTGTCATTAGGAGGCTCAACTCTCTCAAGACCTGCTAGTCCTCTCACATACACCAGTTTTATGCTAGTGTAACTCTATTGACTTAATTAGACTTACTCCCTGCAATGAGAAGAGAATCAGGTCCATTAACTTCAGTGGGACCTTTCATTAGGGCTCAGTTCAGTCTCCAGGGGCTTCTAAATGAATTAAAGCTACATCTTTTTTGTGCCCCCATAGAATCCCGGAAAGGTGCAAGTGCCATTTCTGTGTCGCCCCTGCCCATTTGCACTGACTTGCATGTTGCCATTATTGAAGCCTGCTGATTTGTGTTCCTCCCAGGCCAATTTTTGCTTGTCAAAAAACCACAGAGGTTTCCAAGTTTCTACAAAGACATGTCCATGATTTATTTCAGCCTGGCACTCGACTCACAGCTTAGTCTTGTTTCTACCGTGATGCAAGTTGTTCCAGTGCCGGGCGGGGCGAGAACTGGAAATCCCACCAGGAAAAACGGGAAAGCAGACTAGTGGTTGAGTCTAGGAGTTCAGGAGCTTTTGCATCTCAGCTTTGGCAAGGGCGGTGTTCAAATCCAGAACTTGGGCGTTCCCAAGTTGGCCCGTGACTAATTGAAATCGTAATAAAGAAAAGGCCTCTGCCCTCAATCCTCCGGGCCACTTACCTTGTGCAAATTAACATTTTAACATCAGTTATAAAATGTGCTACATCTCTGGGAGGTGGGTGGAGGGGGACATGAGGGAGGGGGAAGCATCCAATGCAATGAAATATGCATATGAAAGCCTAAAAAGAAATACGGAAATTCAATGAATGCTAAATTACGGATCTACAGAGGGTCATTTGTTAAAATCTACACGGCAGTGTCTTTAAACTCCAGAGTATTAACCAAAGGCATGGGGGCAAACATACCTGGCAACCCTTTACTTTTTATTCTTTGTGACACAGAGAAAATACTTTATAAAATACTAGATGAAAGGGCCCTTTCAAAGCTACTTTGCTTTTATGGTGCCTTTCTCTTGAGCTGTTCTGCATACTTAAAAGTCAGAGCCACCTTGAGTGGATTACATTTTTATTTTTTTTAAGGTGCATTATAGCTTTTTCGCAGCAGCCGACGTAACAGCCACCCGACCTGCGTTCCCAATGCCTTGTTGTCATCATGATAAGCATTTACTGTGATAGGAAGGCAAAGAGAATCAACCTTTTTAAACACACACAAAACCCTGGCTGCTTTGTTGAAGCAAGCGACAGCCCCAGCTCACAGGGATACACAGGGGCTGTAGACAGAAAGCTATTTAGAGCATTGAAAACAGGCTTATTACCCTGCTATTTTTTTTTTTTTTTTTTTGCACAGGATTTTTTTTACCCTCCCTCTCTCTCTCTCTCTCTTTCCTTTTTTTTTTTTTTTCCTGTGACATTAGAGAGTCCGAAGTGACATACATTTTTTATAGCTTCATAAAGTCGTCTCCTGACCGGGTCACCCTTCTCATAACTAGGGAGCAGAACGCTTGAAAAAAGCCATTCATCAACGTGAAAGGAGCCGCTGTCTACTGGCTCCAATATGCACACAGTCTGGCAAGATTCAGCTCAGTGCAAATGCTAAGTTACTCCTTTGCTAATGCCAAATGACCCGCTCACTTCTATTAGCACACAGAAGGGGACAAGAAGGGCATGGCTGCTGTCCGTGTCTGCATAAATGCCTCTCAAGATGCAGACCAGGATCAACACTTCTTGCTAAATGTACTGAACACATAAAAAAATTAGTTTCATATTTATACTAATTAAATATTCAATTAAACAAAGATAAAATTATGGGAAGAAAATTTGTTCTTGCCTAATGGGCTATGTCCCATTTATTACTTTTCCACACATATACCATTAAAATCTCTGCAAAGGGATGCAGGATTGTTACTCCTGGTTTATGTCTTCCCCTTTCTCCCCCACGGCTCTTTGTTCTCATCCGAGCCTGGAGGACTGGGGAGGTAAAATCAGACTGAGGGAGAAGCAGACTTCCCTTTTTCCAGCAGGAAAGCTCCCCAGTGAAAGGGCTGTTCTGCGAAACACAGACACTTGCAGAGGGTTTGCATATGGGAATACACCGACACATGGGAAAATGGGAATGATTAGCCTGGATAAGGCCTCTCTTTGCTATTAATGATGACCAAGACCAGATGCCTTCAAGGAACACCCTGGAGACCCTCTAGTGGGCAACTCTGGGATGACCTGCCAGGAGGAGAAGTTTCTTCCTGACCCTCAATAATTAGAGTTTAGATTTCTGCCAGGGAGCCCGAGGGTTTATCCCAACCCTTTGGAAAAAAGTGCACTAAAGATGTTTAAAATGAACAGTAGTTTTTGTCATTATCAAAATAAATGTCAAATGGCTTTTTCAATCTTGCTTTGGACTCCAGAGACACTTTGTGGTAATGAATCTCATAGGTTAATAAGTCACTGGGTAAAAAAGCAACACCAAGGAAACTGTTTACTTTCTCAAATTTAAATGCACTTCCTTATTCTTGGGTTATAGGAAGAGTGATAAATCATTCTTTGATTTAACTTCTCTATGCTGTTCATTATTTTGCCAAACTCTTTCACTCGTCTTCTCTGACTCACTATCTCCCAGTGCTAAAGGGTCCTCCTGGATTTAATTTATGATTTTAAGAAAAGGTTTCACTACCGCTTTTTATTTTTGTGGCATTTCTATGAATTTCTATTTTGTATACTTTTTGCAAAGTCATCATAAACTACTTAATCATACTGTGTAATGGTACCACTAACTTAACAGGTTTGCCCCTAATGTTCTTTTATTTTCTGTTGTTTTCACTGCAGCTATACATTTAACCATAGCTTTAATCACCTTTCCCTAATACCCACGACTTTTGTATCTTTTTTTTTTTTTTTCCTCTTGAAGGATTATATATACAAGAGAACTCTGGAAACTACAGGTCTATGTAATCAGAGCTATGTGCTTATCTGTGATTTCCTTTTTTACCAGACCTGAAGGTTTGTAACAGCTGCAGGTTTGGGATTTTAATTTTTTTGTTTTTTGCTTTTGAAAGCAGAAAGCTTTTGCAGGATGAATGCAATGAAGCTCTTTACCTAGAGAAACCTGAGTTCACCATAACATTCATTTGTACAAATAATATGTTGAGTAATTTTCTCATTATTAGCCAAAGGCACTAACTTTTAAAATAATTTTTATCAGAAAGTAGTCTTTTGAGAAGCAGATTGAGAGTGTTTCAGCAGTCCAGAGGAAAATTAAAGTGCATTGTTAGTGCTTCCTGAATAATGTTCTTTCCAGAACCCACCTCAGCAGATCTCAGCCATTGAATGGAGGAGGCAGATTCATCAGCAGAAACTCTAAAGCTTTTGTTTTGAGGCAATCAACACAGTGTGTCCTTACAGGAGCTGTCAGTCAGAAGCAGCTTGCCAAACTGCATGGATGCACATAACACTGCAATAACTTCTATGCTGTGAAATTCAGAGATCCAACTAGAGGGGGAAAAAAATTATATCAAGCTTTCGTGTTCCCGAGCTTTGGGTCAAAAGTCCCAATGGAAAATTTTGAAGGCCTTATTAACCCTTCTTTTTTTGTTGTTGCTGTTCAGGAATCTTCTCCTATGAATAGCACTTCTTTCTTCAAAAAGTCATTTTCCAGTTAGATACAAGAAGGTCAAAGAAAGGCAAAAAATGTGGGGGAAGTTCATATGTGGAGTCAGTGGCTTAAACACAAACTGCTGACCCCGTTCCTTGATGCAGACATGCTGCTGCCCTGCTTTAAGCTGCCTGTGCAGGAAATAGAGTGGCATACACAAAGATATTTGGGTGTCAAGGCAGACGGACTGTAGTTGACAATTACAAAAGAAGATGGTGAGGCTGCAGTATGGATTGAGTTTTTGGAAGAGAAACTAAAGTAAACATAGTGCATTCTGCAAGCATCTTACCTTCATTGTGCCAAGTTAGATTAAACAGGGCCAGATGATTTTCTGCTATAGAAGAAGTTTGTCAAATGCTCCCCTTGACAACTGAAAGTCTTTCCCAAAACAGTGTCTCTAGAAGCATTTGCTTTTTTTCTGTACCATTTGTAGTGAAGCAAGAACCTCACAAAGAGAAAATAACAAAAATAACAAAAGAATAGTATATTGGTTTTGTAAGAGAGATTCTCTTTAAAGTCCCAAATGGTTTCCAACTGTTTCAGATTCAACGTAATTCCAAGTATATGTGGAATTTAAAGCACAGAATTGGACAATATGAATGGATGCATTTTGAGCATCCCTCATTACTCTTCTGCCATCATGCCAGTGAATGTGGTGTGACACTGAAACTCTGAAGATGGGAACTACCAGGCTTTAGCAAAGGTCAAATGTCTGCTTGGATCAGCTAGGTTAAAATTCACCTGCAGGCTGCCTGTCCTGTTCCTAGGCTTTCCTGTCCTGTCGTGGTTCCAGATGTCTCCCTCTTGTTTTTCAGGCATATTAAAAATCACACCACAAACCAGCAGGCAGTGGAGGCTCTCAGTCCCTCAATATAATCTTAAAATACAAACCATAAAGAAGAGTTATCTATGAAGCAGAAGGGAATTTGGGGTTTCTTGTTCACTGCCAACGAACTCTTCAGAAGTTTCAAAAATTCAGTCTCCAAAAGCAATGAAAATGGAACTTCTTTTGCTAGTTCTCATGTTTTCTTTGCTAGATTTTTTTTTTTTTTAGTATATGTTTTCTTGTACGATTTGCTAAACAGTCTAGTTACAGCCAGTTTCATATTCACAATTTCCTTGGTTTCACTGTGACTTACATATGAATTTGTGGGCAGCACTGGATGGCTGAGTAATTTATAGAGAAGGTCAATACTAGATTTGTGTGAATAATTGATTTTTCAGCTTGTTTGTGATTTTTTTTTTAATAGACTGTTTAAAGTCCAGCTGAAAAAGGGCCTTTGTTAATGTCCTGAATGCCTCAGTGAATTGAAGAAAAAAACAATCCACAGTGAAAAATTTTATTCTTAGGAAGTCTTAATTTTAGTCAACTTAAAGTGTACTAAGAACAGAGCAATTCAAGTTGAAAAAGAAAATTAACAAAACATTGGAGTTTTTCTTAGTCTTCTTCAAAAGAAACAGTTTGGTCAGTTTGACTTTTTCTTTCCTTTGCTCTTAAAAGGCATTTTGAAAGAAGCTTTTACAACCAAATTATTTGTCTAGCTGTAACTATTGCTGAAAATTACTGTCAAGCGTGAAGAAATTGAGTATTGTCTTTTCTGTAATTTCTGTTATTCTTAAAGTCTTTGGTTTTACCTATCAGATCTCTCAAGCTCAAATGAGCTCTCAATTTAAATGTCAAAATATATTGAAATTAAATGTGACCTGAAAGAAAATATAAATTGGGTTCTGAGCAAATTTGAGTGCTCTGGGGGGGGGGCTACATTTGTTTGTTTTCATGCAATTCTAGTTTTTCAAGTTTAATTGAAACTCTGAGAACAAGCAAACAAAACCCCTTACAAGTAGAAAAAGAAGTAGCATTATTTGCAAACAACACTTTTTCTCCCAATCTTTTCAGAAAAATATTCCCATTGACTTCGGGTTTCTGTCCCTGAGGTCCTACCTCACTTGTGATATTGTCACTCCAGTCTCTATATAATTTTCCAGCTACACTCTCACATCTCTCAATCACACAGCACTGCAACCTTCAAATCCTTATAACAACTTTGCCCCAATCTCTTATTTCCATTCTTCTGCATCCTGCTACTTCTCTCTCTTTCCCCGACACATTGTCCTATCACATCTTGCTGTTGAATCACTTCATGCTGCATCCCATTTGCATACTGAATACCAGTGAAGACAAGGTACCAATGTCGTGGGACATGACCCACAACATTTAGATTGAGACGCACATTTTTGGATCACTCACCCTAATCCCAACTGAGTTGAAATGCATCTGAGCCACAACTTTGGCAGATGGCTCACAGATCAGGTGTTTGCAAATTCCCCCCCAAAAGTGGGAAGTATTTGTGTATGCTTTGTAAACTCCAACAATCCCCTGGTGAAAAAGAGCCTGGTTCTCTCCTCAGGCATCCAGGCTGGGATTAGTTTTCATGGAATTTCCCAAAAAAAAAACATCCTTGCTATTTTCTACCTTGAAATTTTTTTGGAAAGGATTTTACCGGACCTTTTGTGGGAGTTCTTTTTGTGTTTTTCTAGTTTCTCTTCTTTTTCCTATTTAATTTTTGGAGCTCACCTAAACCTCTTGCTCAGTCTCCTGTAGATAATTAGCTGGAATGCCATTTCCATCCGTTGTGCTAATGTGAAATCAGACAATGTCAGGAACTGGTAGAATGGGTTTTGAAATGAGATTGCTTATTTTGTGGGTGTGCAGAGTGAACTTTTTTTCCTGGACTTGGGGAGCCACTGGGGAGACTGCTTCAGATGTCTTTTCACTTGCTTTTATTAACTGCATTGCACAGAATTTACATCAAGTCAAGAGTGATACAGAAATGGCTGCAGGAAGGGAAAAACAACCCCACTCGCTCCCTTCACTCGAAATAAACATCAGTAAGAAGGTTAAAAAGGGTAGTTACGAATCATTTGGAAACTCATGTTTTTCAGACATCTTTTAATAGTTGCTTGTCCCCCTGACAGCTGCTGCCTGCCCTCTTCCTGGTGGTGTCTGTATCAGGCAGAGATGTGTTAATCAGCTTTATGAAGTTTGACCATAGCAAGCCTCCTGCCTATAGTCGGTCAATCAGTGCTTGGCCTGATGGTGCAGTTCTCCTCTTTGCTGTTCCACTGGTTGAGTTCATTGTTCCAATATCCTTGGTGGAGTCAGCCGGGAAGGGATTCTGCACAAGGTCAGGGTGCCTCTGTTTCATCCTTCTCATAAAGTCTGAATGAAGCTCAGCAGAATGACGCTTCCTTAAATAAAGTGTTTGTTTGGTTTTTTTTCTGATTTGCCTCCAGATTCCTGGGAACAAAGGGCTTAAGTCTTGCCCAGTGTTGTAAGTCGGGAGGAACAGCAAGAGAGTTGCAGATTTACACAGGCATAAAACAAGTGGAAGTGAAACCAGAGTCTCCAGTTCTTTTATCCAGAACACAATGCCCTTTGCCTTTACTCTGTCTTCCAATGAAAGGAAGGATCCCTACACCCACCACCACATTGCTTTCCTACCACCTCATTACTCTTCTCTCAATGCTTCTTGCTTTACCATTTCAATGGGGAATGGGTCTGAAAACTTTACAACAGCCCTCTTGTCTCCAGGGGAAGAGACGAACCCTGGAAGGTGCTGGGTGAGCTCGCCAGCCCTCCAATCCCTCCCATTTCCTAGGGAATGTGCTTAATATCTGCTAGGCTGAACCCCGTCCTTGAGCTGTGATCCTGTGGTGACACATGTGGGTCTCTGCCTTGGGCTTGTTTGAAGTCCTGTACCAGAGCGTGTCAGTGCCCGTCCCCTGCCCGTATCAAGGCTCCAGACATCCAGCGAGTGTAAACCAATCTTCCCAGCACATGATGCATGCACAGCAATTTGTTAAATTTCCACATATGACACCTCCTTCCCCCAGCAACCCTCCCCACATTTCCTCTCAGCGTAGTTGAACTTTAAAGGGCCCAGGAGAAAAAAGAAATAAGACTTTAAATAATTTATTTTGGAGAAACAGTCAGTGAAGAGGAACAAATAATGTTTCACTAAAAGAAGCGGGACCTTTGACACTCCCCTTTTCGCTCGGGTACCTGAAGGCCTAGCCGGATTGCATTAGTGAAATTTTCATTTGATGGCATTTTAATATTCTGCCTTGATGACTTTTTAGCAACATTTACTTTCAGAGGTCTTGAGTGCTCCCTCGGAGGAAATGAAACATGTCAAAGCCCATTACAAAAATCAAAATTTAAATACCTTGGCCACGTTGGGGCTCACACACAATCCCATCAGCGCTTAAACTGCGGCTCACAACTACTCATTCACTTGCTCAGCTGGTAATGAGTACATTTGATGAAGCATTCTGGGGTCATGGAACATACGTTAGTGATCTAAACTTAACCCATTGATTGCTTATACACACAGGGACCAGGGGAGGGGGTATTTTATTGAAATGTAATGTTAGAATAATTTCCGTCAGTGCTGAAATAACTTTTTTCTTTTCTTTTCTTTTTTTTTTTTTTTATTTAACAATTGCTTTGATGAATTGGAATGTTAATAAGCATGATGGGAGGGCTTTTTATTTAAGATGGGGAGGAAGGAGGGGAGACTGGGAATACAGAGCAGTTAGCTCAGTTCTTCAGCCACTCAAAGACAAGTACAACGCTGAGGCTTTCTCTCTATGAAACCCACATTTAAACTTCTCTGGAAATCTTCCTTGGTCTGCCTTCTTTTCTTACTGATATATAGATTGGTATGGGAGAGGCCAGCATGGGATAATACGGTGGTGGCAAGAAAAATGTTAGATCCTAAATATTGCAGCTAAAATTCAGCATTAAAATTTCTGTAAAGCATCTGCACTGTGTAAATCAATCCGTACATACACTGCATTTGGTTCCAGTGTAGAGGTTGCATTTCCTCTCAACCATTCCCCTTTCTCCTTATTTTTCAAGATATCTAGAACAAATGACTGAGAATGTACATCTTTCCCTTCTTTCTCTCCTCCTTCCTCTCAGAAGAGGCCTTTTCTGCTGTATGCTAACCTAGTCTATGAGATAACCATGATTTCAGCACCACAGTGTTTTGCTGTTATCATCTTTTGCATGTGGTCTATAATCAGCAGCTCAGCAGTAGTTCTAAAAGTCATTCTAGCTTTTTCATCCCCAAAGAAGATTGGCTTCAAACTACTGTTTAGCACCCTAGTGCATTCGGCACAAGTCTACTTGGTTTGTGCAGCAATTGGTGTCCTTTCAGTCAGACAGCTTTTCTCCATCCTCTTCCTTTCAATTCAGATGATAAAACCAGCATTCAGACAGCAAATAGGATGCAGAACCCAAGAGTTCATTAGGATCCAGAATAATCTCTTATGCAGGAAAGGCCAGATATCACAAAATCATTACAGATAATTTTCTTCCAGCCAAAGACTTGAGTTTCAGAGTAGAAGCTCACATTTCAGCATAAATTTGCCCCATCCTCATTTTATATTTGCCTCTGGAGCAGTCCTGATAAGATGCACTACCAATAATTTTGGGGTGTTCTGTCTTTGGCACTGGAGTTAGAGGAGGGATGAAAACTGTCTTAACTGAGTAATTTGTTGAATCAACAAGCTGCAAATTCCTCCATGTTAAGGTCAGCTAAAACTCTGAAATCTAGGGAATTGAGCAAATAAACTGAGCAAAATTTGGACCCACACTGAAGTTTACAAAGGATAATCACCTTTAAAGCTGATTTCACATTTGAGTGATGAGATGCCAAACAGCGCTTGAAGATGAAGGAACGATCAAACTTTGGAAAACAGCTTGGATCTCACCTGAATATCAATGGTTCTTTGAGTTGATGGGAGACTTTCTCCCTCACATACATAGATAGAGATTAGACTGGGCTGGCAATTCCCAAAGGAAAAATACAATAAAAATATTGTACATGGGGAAGGTTGTAACCCTTTCTTTTGTTGACGAAAGAGTAGCATAGCTCTAAGGATTCATAACATTAAACAGTTGTAGGTATTGTGAGGAGACCACTATTAAATTGAATCAGGCCCTACCACTATTTTGTTGTGGGCTTTTATTGCTAGGAGGAACACAGAATGCAGGAAGCATCTTGAGTGTAAAAGCCCTTTCTGGGATTATGAAGGACAAGTGGTTCAGTGCAATTTATACATGCTATAAATGTTGTCAAAAGTCCAGTTGCAGCCTCTTCCCAATTACTGCATTGCACTAACCAGAGAGGAGGAGGGAAAATGCTGGTTGTTATAAACAAACTTTAGGAGTTCCTGCTGTTCTGTCTTGCAATCTCTTGGGATATGACACAATTCATTGTGGCCAATTTAGCTGTAAATTATTTTGAACTTTTTTTTTTTTTTTAGTCATCTTCAAGAAATGTTGTTGCAATCAATTTTTTGAAGAAAGAATAGTTAGCAGGAGCCAGTTTTAACCACATATATTTAGATAATGTCAAATAGCAGTGCAGGTAGTTAGCAAACTGGAGGAAATCTTCAGTGAACTTGTGTAATGAATAATTTTGACATTCTGTGAAGAAAAAAGGAGGCAAATTCTCAGAACTTGTTACAGATTCTTCACTCATCTCTGTTGGTAACTGGGCAAAATCAATACAGTATGAATGAGGGATCCTGAAATCAGGTAAATGAGACAAATATAAGGAGGCTTCTGAAATTTTTATTCTTGGTGAGTAGCAGACTTTTTGCTTTTGCAGAATTTGTCAGTATATCCATTACAGAATCAGGGAGCAGAAATTGATCTGTGAGAGCTGTCCTCATCAAACAGTAAGAATGCAAAGCAAAGGACCTAATGTGCACTCCAGACTTTGACGTCTTCATGCTGAAGCCCATGGAAAACAGCAGCCAAGCAATTTGACTGTTGTGTGATAGATAGTCACTCTGAGACAACATCACCACTGAAAAGCAGCCTGGTTGCATTTGCCCTGGTTCTGCCAATCTGACTCAAGACCTGCCTATGAATTTGTTGACCCATTTCTCCCTCGTTCTGGTGCCCATCCTGCACACCACGTGTGCAATAAATCCATCGCACACTATGCTGCACTGCTCTTCTGTAACATGAATTTATGCTAATGGCTGTCTGCATATGCTTATATCACATATCTATATTAAACTTAATAGTCTGTTACATTGCTTCTTAACCCTGTGTCCACACATGATTAACTTTTCTGATTTCTTTCAAAACCGTTATTAACACAGTGTAGCATTTCACTCAACATGTCACCAACTTTCCCTGCCTGATGCAGGAGTTGGGGTAATTATGCAGCCCTATAGCTCTGTCAAGTAACACTGTACACAAAGAGTTAGGCGTTTATTCAGAGATTTGGGGAGCTGCATAGATGTGTGTTTGTGTACACTTATTTTTCTTTAAAGATAAGTGGTGGTAAAGGATGATCCTTCAGAAGCTGCTTTACAGATATGTGATTCTTCATTTCATTCAGTTAAATGAATCCTTTTGGGTTCAGATGTCAAGTTTAGAGGAAAGAGCATCAGCATCCTTGCATTTGTAGTGATATTCATGAAAGTCACCTGAAAGTCAAAGTTGCAGTTTAAAGAATAGTTCAGGTGACATGGAACTCATTTGAAAACCTTTCTGGAGACCTACAAGGACACACGTTTGAACGACCTTGACAATGTGATGATCACTATTTAAATACTCTTTTTATGTGAATATCACATTAATAAAAATTCATTTATTTATGGCATAAAATATGGTATTTGCTTTTAAATTGATATTTTCATTGGTAACTCTAATGAAACTCCTCAACTTTCTGCTCAAGGGTGCACTGGCACATTTTCTTCCCTCAGTCACAGCTCTGACTGTGGCTGTTAAAAGCAAAGAAGTTTGAGCTGGAAGGTTATTCCATATAGCATATGTTATGAAGTCAGAATTGCAGAGAAAACTCTGCAGTTTCATTTTCATGACACATTTTAAGGTTAAAATGCTACTGTCATTTATAAGCCTCTGAAATCATGAAGTTGTGCTGGAGTCCAAAGGCCTTTGGAAAACTCTGCCTGCTGCAATTCACATTGAAAAGATGAATTTGCTATTTCCATCATATTTTATCTGTGGCCTTTGAATTTTAACTAGGTGGAAGATGGGACAACAAATTAAAAATCACAACAAATTGTATATCAGCTGTACCTTCATGTCATGTACTTGCTGTATGAAGTAATGGGAGTAATAGGGACACAGCCACTACTTTTGCTGGATGAGGATGATTATTCCTAAGATAAAACAGTGATCTCCAAATCAGTGAGTAAATCAGCAGCAGGGGCAGGATCAGCAGTCAGGAGTTTCTAGTCACAGACTTGACACCTTCAGTGGCTTTCTCTCTCTCCAGATCCCAAACTCCCAGGAAAAGGAGAGATTTGTACAGGTTTAAATAAGAAAACAAATGCTTAAGTAGTGATTATAATAAGATAATATCTGAAGGTCATGTTGATACACAACTGAATATATGTATGAGCCAGGTACATGGAAAATCTTTGAGTCTCTCAGTCCAGTGACCACATGTTGTTTTTCTTCATTCTCCATACCTTCATAATTTTGAACCTCTTGTGTGCTCATCACGACATCTGGAAAGAAAAACAGTTTTAAGAAATTTTCCACAGAACATTGCATTAACAGGACCATAAGGTTTTACAGACTTTTCTAATAGCTGCATGCTAATTCCAAAGTGTATTTCAAATTTCATATTTATCTTCCTTTAAAGCCTTTAGACCACATAATAGAGCAACACATTAATACTACTACTACTAATAATAAATAGTAATGACAAAGATGATAATTTGAGTGGCCCATGATTAGACTGAAAAAGTCCCTGTGTATGTTCAGCCACTACATTTAAATCCACTGCTTAAGAACATAAAGGTTTCTCATAACTCACATAAGCAAGTGGTTGTTGACAAATGGGCTAATGGGCTAATAGGCTAATGGGACAAGGCAGTTTCAAATATGCTGTAAATTATCACAAAAAGGGTCTTTTTCATCAGACACTAAACAAGGATGAACTATCAGTTAGTGTTTCTGCTTCACAGGCAAGTTCATGGAACTTTCCAAACCTGTGTTTGACCTGTTCTACCTATTTACACAGAAGTAGGTCCGCCTGCAGCTGCAGAGCTGAAGTATGATGCTTTCTCCACCACTATTTCCACTGCTACATAACTCATTTCTAGCTCAAGCAGATGTTAGGAGCAGCACAGAAATGTTACCAGGGAAATTCAGTGTCAAAGTGATTTTTCCAAATTTGAACATGACAAAAAGTAGTATCAGTTGACAGGATGTCCTTACATGTACCATTACTCTGCAATTTTTTGTTGACAACTGTTATCACTGTCTTGAACCCATGGAGCAAGTTAGTGTGTTTGTGTTGTCTATCAGCCTTGATAGACTATGTGTGAAGTAAGGGGAAAGGAAAAATGGAGGGTAATGGAAAAGTAGTGCAAATAAACTGTTGCATCCATGCTATTTTTTGTTTTCTGGTTTAGTTCAGTTTGTACAAAAGTTTTGTGAAGCTTATTAATGACAATGTTATTTATTCAGTCCAATTTTGAAATCAGAAAACTAGCAATTTTCAAAAGATAAGAGCCCCTGAAGAGAAATAGACTTCAGTTTTGCTGAGCATGGACTTGAGAGGTGAACTGTAAAAGCCCTTGCCTAATACAGTGTGCAGATTGTGCTCAAATAAGCCATCCCAATTCCATGGGCAGGTAGGAAAGACAGGGGTTCCTCAGGTGCTTTGAAGGGAACAACACCTGACTCGGCTTGCTAGTGGACTGACATTTTTTACACTTGCTAAGGGGACAAATACATAATTTACTAGCTTATGTGCAAATGTACTTCTAGCTTCTGCCAGATCAGTTCTGGCTCACAAACTTCTGCTCCAGTACTTGAACTTACTTTATCCTTTAGTCTCTGGCCAATAATTTTTTATTTTTACTGGATGACAGTTCAAGTGATAAAGCTATTTCTCTAGCATTAGGTAGGTCTTCACTGGCAGCCACAAAGCTATGAAATCATTGTAATCAGGATGCAAAATCATCATAAATGTTGTTTTTAACACTAGTCTAATCAACAAAGAAGCTTTCCAAGAGCATTAGAGATAACCTAGGTTGAATTGCTCAGACCATAGGTCCTTAGCCATCCCAAAGGCTGGGATTTATCTGATCCAGATCAGCACCATGCTTAAATACAAAACAAGTGGCAGCCAAGTCACTGAGATCTCTAAAATATTGGGCTCTCTCTGGTGTAAAACATGTAGCCATCATGAAAAAGATTTGGCACTAGCAGGACAAAACCAGAGTGAAATACCAGAGTGCTCTTGGGATTGATTGTATCACAGAAGTGAACAGGGGAAAAGGAAAGGACTTTTGCTAGTGGAAAAAAGAATGACTTGGCAACTCAGGGATGTGTTGTAACAAGAAGTTGATTAAAATAAACAGGGAGCATTTTCAGGCTGTGGGGGCTGAATGAAGGCAATCAATCTTCCCTGGGCTGGAACTGCATCACTCTCACCCATAGCTCCCTCTACTGAATTAAAATCCCATGGTAACTTAGTTACACAGTGACACTTTGGCACGGGACATTCACTGAAGACTCTGTGATATGTATGGTCATATATGGGATTTCTGAGTGGAAGGTTTTGGGGAGCTGCAGCCTTCCATTGGTACAAACCCCATAGATCATGTCCTATGGGTGGCTTGATGTGGGCATCTTCAAGAAACCCAGCAGCCTCTCTGTTCAGACTGGATATACATCCAGGTCATGGCATGAGAATAAATTAGTCATCAAACTACTACTGTGCCATAGTTTTCCATGTCTCCTGCTGACGTGCCTTACCTTTACCTACCACTTCTTAATCAGTTCTGTAAGTTCTTACCACTTTCACATTCACACTTTTCTTGTCCCTTTCAGGATGCTTTTGTCTTTCCTACTTTAGAGGAACCACGAAGGAAATACCAGAAACTTTGTTTTAGTCCCACTAATCCTGTCTTTGCTTGTGTTACCACTTCACAAATTTTTTACAGGTCTTGTATTTTTGCTGGAGGAAATGCTTTTCCCTGAAGTTCAGACCTTTGTATATAACTTCTGAGTAGACAACCTGTAGTCAGGACTTCCAGATGCTGGTTCATCCAACTGGTAGAGGAAATTAGGGAGTTATTGTGCCCTACCTTGTGCATGGCTCACGTGGCTCTTTGATTTTTTAATTATTATTATTGTGGAAACACCTAATATGAGCCAAGTTCATGCAGGACTTGAATAAAAGATTTCATTAAAAATCTTTGTCTGGCTATTTATTATGCTGTTGATCCCTGGAAATATAAGATGTCATGTGCAGGAGTCAGACCTTCAGCTCTGCAGAGTTTTTGCTAATTAAATTGCTAAGTGCATCTGTTGTTAGGAAAACCATGAGAAATGCAGCAAGAGGAGGGAGAGAAGTGCCCATCTTGTCCTTTCTCTGCAGAGCAGCATTTGGATCACTCCGACCTCCAGGTCTCAGAGAAGCTGGTTTCTATCCCATCTTAGCCAAGGAGAGAAAAAGGTGATGGGCAAAGAGTCAGGGCTGGGGAAAGTGTGTGGCCAGGAGTTTATCTTGAGTCTTTCAGGCAAAACTTGCCCTCTTTAGACACACACTTCACCCTCTCCTCCCCCGGCAGCCCCATGCATCTGACATTTCTGTCAAAAGATACCCTGAGCCGCTCCTCCTCCCTCCCCCTTCTTTCTCATCCCTCTGCCCTTTTTTTTTTCCCCTCTTCTTTCCCCTTATATGTGAATAGTGAGAAAATGACTGGAAACAATGTGCCAGTTTGCAGCACTTTACACTGAGGCCCTTTTCTCCTCTCCCCTGACTCGCGAATGACTGAGAGTTGTTTTATTGTACAAAGATTCTCAGAGAAAAGAACTTTTATTTTACCCAATAACACAAGAATGGGCAACAGGCAAACAGTTAGTGCCTTGTTCCCAGCTGCCACTCAGACTGCGGCGGGGGAATCGCTAATGGGGTCTCTGTGCCGCCTCTCTCCTCCGTCTCTCTCTGTCTAGTTTGGCTCGCGCCTCAGTTGGCTGCCTGTGAGCCAGGGTAGAATGCTCCCGAGATAAGCTGCTATGATGTGTTTTATAACTCCACCTTTAGTTTTTCAGGGCAAGAAAATTTTGATTTTTTTATCATTGAGATTTGGCAGGCGAGCGTACAATGCAGGAAGGCCATGGATGGAGTGACACAACTTGTGATTTGTCCCTTTGCACTTTGGAAAAGTGGAATGTAAGAGGAGAACTGCAGCACAGGGTGCCTGTGTTAGAGAAAAAAAATTTACAAAATCATTTCACTAATACTTCAGCTGTTGATTCATAGTTGATATCTAAATGTCAGCCTTTTACAGCTTAATCATGGCTGTATTAACCCCTCTTTTTCCTAGCTGAAAGGCAGACTGACTAGAAGGAAAGAATAATAAAGATTGGAGGATGGGGAAGTTGAAATGTGAAGAGTGAATCAGACTTGTTTAGAAAAGAAAAGGCTAGACAAGAAAAGACAAGCTGGGAAAGAAGGGTGTGAAAAAAAAAAACCAGAAAACCTCGTGCCATTGGCTGTTCAAGTGTTTCATATTCTCAGCAGCAAAGTACGAAGTATAGTTGTTGGAGACATTGAGAATTTGGGAAAAAAAAAAAGCCTCTACTTAATTTCATCCATAATTTTCCAAGCTCATCTGTCATTTAAAATCCTTCCAACTTGTTATACACCAAGTCTTTGACTATGGATAGGATTTTTAGATTCTGATGAAGTTAGGATTTAAACTCAATGAGACATGAATCGTCACATTTCCTTTGAAAATCCCACAGTTTGGGGTCTGTTTTGATTTGTTTGATTTAGCAGGATGTCATTAGATTTGACATAACAACATCAGGGGCCAAAAAAGTTTTCACAGTGGACTAATATGTTTTCCTGATGACTTCTAGTCATATATAACACAAGCAAAAATACATATACCTAAAGATGTGGGGCACTTTTTAATGACAATACTTTAGGTTTACTTGCTTTCAAACAGTTTCTAAGTGTTTCTGAGTAAATTTCAAGTTTTATTATTAATATTTATTGGGGGTTTTTTTAGCAAAAAAAGTTTTCAGTCATTTTGAGAGATTGAAAGAAGTTATATTGCTTGCCCAAGTTAAAGAATGTGCATTATCATCTCCACCTATACACAGAGAAGATGAGAAATTTTTGTGGATACAGCTCCCATTATGAATTTTGTTATGTATCTCAGCTTCTCTCTTTGTTGGGAAGAAAATCTTAATGTTTTTCTCCTGTAGTCCCTAACATGGGCTTCTGCTTCTGTTTCTCCTAAGAATTTCTTGGCTTCACTAAAAGACAGGTGGAGAGAGAGGAGGATAATATAATGAAAATTGTATCAATATTCGAATAATAATTTACTGTTCATTATTATATCTAATCTATAATTAGTAAATAAGTATAATATCCTTTACTTATTAAGCAAAAAAAGTAATTGACATGCATTTGTTGTAGAGAATTAAAAAATTTGTGTTAGATCTCTCTGTCTCTCTTCTCTAAATCCTGGAAAAGCTGAGACACTATTACTTAGAAAGTGCAGGTGCATGGAAATCAAACTTGCACTAGACCAGGTGAGAACCTTTCTGCAAGATTGTTTAAATATCTTAATCAATTTTTGAAATATAAAGTAGGTCGTCTCCAGTTTCACTAAAGCCTCATGTGCTCTGTGCTTCACATGTTTATTCATTGACTGTTTTAGGTGCTAAGTATGAAATGTTGCTTTTTTCTTTCATTCCATGTAATCTCTTTCTCCCTCTTACTATGGATGGGAAACACTTCTTTTGGAAATGGAAAACATACAGATGGAGATCTTTGAATTCAAAGGTGTCTTTCCTAAGCAAAATGAAGATTTTAGTGAACAGATAGCCTGTATCTGGGTGTGTTGATTCTGCCTCATTTTTCTTGGCATTGCAGAAAAAGGAAATAAATTTCAAATTATTCATATAGGAATTTCTGAAGTGGGATCCCCGTTTTCAGTGTAAATTTTCCACAACCTGTATTCAGTGACAATATACTGTAGAGATTTCAGGAGGGTGTTAGAGAAGGACTGGGCAAAGTGCAGTTCAACATCTGTACAGCTGAAGTGTCAAAATTTTTGACTTGGTGGACCAGAATATAAATTTGGTTGTGCTGTGATCACAATGCAGCAATCGATGCCTGATCAAAGACACAGACAGTTCAGACAATTTGGCTTCTGCACATCACACATTTCAGGGATGCAGATTTTTGGGACCAAATTAATTTTATATAATCCACATGGGAAAATAAAGGGTGTGGCAAGAGCTTTTTGTGTGGAGCCTGTGAAAATGGCAAATTCCAATTAAACCTTGATGCTTGGCCCATACATTTCTCCAGGTAAGGGCTGTACATTGACTTAATTTCCTTCCCTTTCCTGCTCACATTTATGATAATCTCCACAGTGAGAGTGATCTTAGTTAACCATTGCTCAGGTTGTAACTCAGAGAAGCAATTCAGGCTGCGAGAGCAACATTTCAATTATACGAATAATCAAATTCAAAATGTTATTTGAATAATTTGAGTTCTTAAATTAAGCAAGCACTTTTTTAGCAAGTGGTCTATAAATTACATTTTCCGCTACATTGGCAGTAAACGGGTAATTAATATCTCAACTTTTCCTTCTTAATGTTGATTTAAGAAAAATAAAATAAGCTTAGAACATAAACGAGCTTTGCTTTCACAGCTCAAACATTACTGTCCCTGCTCAGTTGGCTGTGTGGCTCTGCTGGCTTTCTCGTTCCCTTAGCTGGACTGATATGTGAGTGTACACATCCTTCTGTTTAATGTAAATAGAGGAATTTTAAAACTGAAGAAAGTACAACTAATTTGTAGTATTTTTTTTCTGTTGATTTCAGAGAAAATATATCTTCACCTTCAAAATGAAATAATTTAATTCATTACTTCACATCCTGTACCAATCAGTCCTTTTGTTTCATTTACCCGACATCAAGTGGATGTAAATATGATTACTTTCCTGATAGAAAAAATCTACCTAAGTTAAATCATTACAACAATAAAAATTTAAAGTGTCACAAATTGAAAGACTATTTTAAAAATATGTCATCCAACTTCTCAGAAAGGTGTTGTGAAAGTGGCCTTGTTTTCTATTTTGCTGAACTAAATAAGAGTCATTCAAATGGATAACATGGGATGAATTGTTAATATTTCCCAGCCAGGGAGAAAATGTTAAGTGGACCACTTGGTGACATAAAGAAGGGGTCACCAGGGACTAAATACATCCACAGTTTAATCAGTTTACCCCTACTATAGATATTATGCTGATAGGGATGTTTATAGGAAATATACTTGCTCGTAGTGTGAAGGTTAAACATGTTATTCCCTTTCTAGGGTTAAATGCAGTGAAGTTTCACCTGAGTGACAATAAGATGTATAAAAACAGCAAGGGAGACAAAGAGGGAGGAAAAAAAGACTATGTTTCCAAAGCTGCACTTAGAAATACCTGAAAAAATCAAGGAAGTGATTTATTTATCTATTAATCTATTATTATTTATCTATTAATCTATATTATTTATCTATTATTATTTATCCTATCTATTTAGAAAGGACTGCTATTTTTCATTTTTATTTAAAACAATCAGAATTTTTTTGCAATATATATATAAAGCATCTATCTGGAATGGCTTTGAAAACAGATGTACTTCCTGTAAACTCTGAGGAATGCATAGGAGGCTAATGATAACCATTCTTTATTTGATCACTTCCTTTGTTCATCCATCCATCTTTTAGTGCACTGGCTTTGTTTACAAGAACTGTTAAAAAAATCCCTACTCAAAATCCACTGAATTCTGATTTTTTCCCTCTCAGACTCTATTTCTCCAGTCTCTGCCTGGAGCTACAAGCTGAGCCAGCAAGGTGGTGTGAAACTAGTGAAATATCAGAGAGGAACAGTGAAATTTAGGCTCTTGATTGTGTTAATATGCCACTTGGGAGATGAAGAAGGGCAGAAAGTGGGGGGAGCCTACATTACTGAAAAGAAACTTCACAATACAGGAGAAGCCCTGGTACATACTTAGCACAACATAGCCTTTATATCACTCACATAGATGTTTAAAATCAGGCTCTCATATAAAACCAGTTTTGTATGATCAGAGCTTAACTAGATGGGCTCAATTATCATATTTGCTCCGTGAGTGTCAACCCATAAAACACCTGTTGGCTGCTTTAAACAAAACCTTAATTGAGCATTTGTTTGCCCACTACATGTCACAGTGTATTGGAGGTCAGAATCTGCAGAGACCTTGGCCACACTCCTGTTTTAAACCCCTGCACAATCCCCTACAATTCCCACAAGTGAGCCAGTGTGCTTCCAGCTGACATGCATTCCCAACTCTAGGTCTCGTGGAATATTCGAGAGTATTTAATTAGAAGATTTTCTACCTGTTTCATCAACCTAAGGAGGTATTAGACAGGAATATTTTTCTGCTGTTTGAGAAGATGAATACATGACCAGAAATAATTGCTCCATCATTTCCTACTGGTCAGAATTGGTAGTTGGTTAATTATTCAACAGGCTCTGGTGTTGCTGCCAAACCTGTGCTTTCTTCTCATAGAGGAGCAGATAAGCTTGTTAGAGCAGCTTTCTTTGGACTATTGCTTTTATGTTGATATGGGGTTTATTGAGGTGCCAGCACCTTAGTTTTAGTTTATTTCTTTATTCTCTTATTCTCTTATTTCTATCATTAAAAATGTACAACTTTCCCTGCATATTTGTGTTGTCAAGCTAAACTATATTAATATTACCTTTGTTATACTGTGCCTTTCTTTTGCAAAAATTACATGCAGGGTTTAATGTCTTAGTGGAATTCTGGAATTAATGTGTGCCTCTTTCCTGGTACCGTATGTTGCTGTTTTCCACTTGTATGGAAATGCAGGTAATCTTACACCCTCCGTGACATGGGCAAGTGCTTTACAAAAATACATCTTTGACAGTTATCTTTCATACTTTAACATGACCAAAGAGTGAGGCTCTTAACCAGTAGGCCTTGTACTACTTTGGGATTGGACAAAAGGCAGGAGTCTTGTGATAGTAGTATCCATTTATGAGTTTGTATTATCATTTCATAAGGCAAAACAGAAGGTGATATAAGCCCACTGCCATTCCTTAGTTTTTGACGGAACATATTCATCAAAAAAGCATGCAGTCCCCTGAGCTTGCAGCCATATGCTACAGGAAAATGTCACCAGTTAAAGATGTATTCATTTGCTGTTTTGAAAACTCTGTTTGATATTCATGCATTCCAAGTGTTTTGACCTAGATTTCTGTAGAGGCATTAGATCCAGTACTGAACAGGAAGCTAGACAGCTGTTGCTTGTGTAGTCAAAGGAAGAATTTAAAGTAAGGGGGGGGGGAAAAAAAAGAATAAAAAAATGAAAACATTTATTAATGCATGCCAACATTTTGCACAGCCAATATGTTTAATACTAGATTAACTAATATAAGCATATGGAGATGCATTTGTTGCAAAGCTTTAAAGAAAAGAACAAAGAAAAAAGTTGGATGTATCTAAAGTTCACAGAGAATAGAATTTGCACTTTATCCTATAAATGAAAGCCTGGTGAAATGGCAACATACTTTAATTATAAGCTACTTGCTAATGTCACAACATTTAAGTTTGGGGGCTATATTGTACTACAAACCTCTCGGTGAATGCCTTGCTTAATCCAGAAACCTACAGGTAATAATAATCCTTCCTGAGTTTAGTTGCAGTCTATTTTGCTCTGAAGTCATATAAGCATTTTGTTTGTTGTAATTGTAGGTTCCTTTTTAGTAAATTCAGGTACAAAACAGATATAATGCAAATATGCACATCTAATTATTAAATGCTGGCATTCTTTCTACAGCTATAGCAAAGAGTCTGCATTTTGTTATTACTGGTTTTATACATATATACATCTGTTGCCCACAGGTCCTTTGGTCATTGAGTAACAACTGTAAATAGCATCAGAAACAAATATTCTCTTAGTTTGAGAAGACCTGATGGAGGAACTCATCTAATCCAGCTTTAACCAGCCAAAATTTAGATGTCAAAGCTACTTGTCCAGGTTGTTTCTTTAAAGCTCTTCAGAACACCTAGTGCAGATGTCTTTCTTGGGCTGGGCTGGAAAGGAGCCTGTTTCTTTCCTTTGGCTGTCAAGGGGATTTGGCTGATTTGTCCAGATAAGGTGCCAAACCTTAAGACAGCTACAGACAAGACATTCTCCCTTAAGAGCAATAGACAAGCCCAACTCTTTTTTTAAGTATTAGTGGAAAAACGTTTTAACTATTAAGTTCAAGCAGTAATCTGTTAGCAATTTCAACGTTTTCTTGGAATGGATTTTATACCAAGTCAGTTCAAAAATAGAGGAAAAAGTGCAAATATTTCTCCTACCTGAAAATTATTTTCATTTTCCGGGTGAAAAATATGAAGAGGGCTTTTTTCCCAATAGCTCTTTTCCTAAGTGTTTATCAAGCAGTTTATGCAAACACACTTCAGCTTATGGTTTATTTATAAACAGTTCAATTTCATTCTCCACAAAGGTGTGGAATTGGTTATTTATTTATTTACTTGTTTATGACTGGGTGAATGAAACTTTTTAAACAAGGGAAAAATGAATGAAGAATAGTGAAGAAATGGTGCTGCAGTTCAGAATGAATAAATCACCAGGTCTAGATGTCATGAAACTGAATTCTTCAGTGTTTTTAGTCAGGATACTCATGAAGGCCTGTTGACAACTAAAAGCCTGGATATTCAATGGTGTGGTGGAGACACACACACCAATGCATGTATATCTACAGGTTTGAATGATGTCCCATGTAAATGTCCAGCCCTTCTCTTGGATTTGCTGTAGGTGCTGTGAGAATACATCTACAGGAATGGATCTACATAGACACATATGTTTGCAGTAATAATCACTCTTCCCAGATAACACTATCTGCATTTGAAATTGAACTTCAAATGTATAAATTCTCAGCCATCTCAGTTTTCTTTTCCAATAGAATCTCTTAGTGCTGTGGCCTCCACCATTAGATGTTCAGGAAGTGGTGACCTTGCACTCTCAGCCACTTAGGGGAAAAAGACTTTTTGGGATCACCAAATATGATCCCACAGGTGTGGCAGAAACATCACACTAGAATCCCAGAAAATGGAGTAACATTTAATGAAGAGAGGTCTGTGGAAAGATCATGGCTGTGAGGGGACGGATTGAGCAGTGGTGAGAAAAATAAGCCTTTGGTGGTTGGGATTGTAGGAGTTTGTAAACAGAATAAAAAGAACAAGAAAAGTAATAAACACTTCCTTTCCTGTTGATTTATGAAAGAGTATCTTCCTGGCTTCTAGAGAAATTTCTCCTGTGAAGAATCAGAGTGAAACACTGGACTTTTTGTCAACTGTGTAACATCTATGTAACATCTCTGTATATGGCCCTTATTTTCACAGAAGTATCATGAAAATTTGTTCCACATGATCCTGTTCAATGCTAATTACTGTTGACAGTGAAGTTTGATAAGTTTGATACTTCCCTTTCCCAAATCAATCAACAGAAGGCTTTCTTAGAAGTTTTTCTAAGCCTAGTTGACCCACTGGACTTTTTTGGATGCACAAAAGAAATAATTGGTTAGTCTGACATATGGTCAGCTTTGACATGCACTCAGTTGTCCATGAATTCATTTATGTCTGGATTATCTAGGCACAGGACCAGGATGAAGCCTGAGCACATTTATCTGGTAATCAGACATTTCAATCCTTCCACCCTTGCTTTTCCAATCAGAAGACACTTTGCAGCTTAAACTGACGTATTTTCAATTTTTATAGTCTACTTTTGCAAGATCCTTCCATATAGTTAAAGTTAAAATGCACAGAGGCTATAGATAGCTAGGTCAGTCTTTATATTAATCCAAAATGTGTTGAGTTAGGGAAGAGTAGCTCTGTACAACAAAACAGGAAGGAATAATAGTTTTGTTCTTTGCTAATCGCATACCTGACACAAAATATCTTGTTATCCAGCCTGAACCACTTAGGAATTAGCAGTAGCATACTGTGCTATAGCCAGTTTGAACAGATGGATTTAGAACTGGAGACTCAAATATATCCCTTTTTGGAATTTGTCTGCCTAATTTACTTATGTTACTGTTACAGAGATACCAAGATAGCTGCTGTTACTGCTCTGCACTGTATTTACTCGGCTGCTTTGCTACACAGAAATGTGATTCATAGACTCACAGGAATTGCAGATGGAAGAGCCATATTAGATCATTCAGCCCATCTCCCTGCTGATGCAGAATTGCTCGCTACAGTTACAGTACATTTTCTAGTGTTTTGTCTGGTCTAGTTGTAAAAGTCCCCTGACATGGGACTTCCACAGCTTCCCTTGGGAAACTACTCCACAGTTCATCTTTCAAAATTGTCACTGTCAGACACAGGCTAGAGAACTAGAGGGACCATTGACCTGTAGTCAGTTGGGAATTCCTCCCTTCCTAATTACTAGATGACCCTGCATGAAGATCCTGCAACATCAAAATCTCATAGTGCTTGTGGGTATATCACAGATTTACAGTAATGGACATTTTTTCTTTTCTTTTGCAAGATACACTTTGCTTTTTTCAAACCTACCAACTTCTGTTGCCTTTTTATCCCAATCCCTCTGGTGCATCTGCCAGCCCTTTACAAGAAATGGCTTGACACTAAAAAACCATCTGAACATCCTCAGCTCATGTTTGGATCCCTGTACTTCTTATGTAAAGTTCAAATTTCTCATTCTCACAAATTCCTGGCCCACTGTCAATGCCAGGCTTTTCCTTCCTCATACCAATGATATTGTCTTTCTGTAGGATTTTGGTTGCTTCTTTACTGTACAGTAGCCTTTGGTTTATTCCATAAGAGTAGGACAGAGGAATTTTCAGTTTTCAGCTTGTTCAGAAAAAGTCTGGCCAAGAAGGTGGGCACTGTTGTCAGTCAACACCAATAAATAATTTATCAGAATGTCAGAAAGCCAAGAAATGAGAGGAAAAAAAAAGACTTTTTGATGGAATGAAGCATTGAACTTAAAAATGTGAGTACATTGTAAAAATTTAAATAAGCAAAATAAGCAAAGGAAATATTTAGGAATGGAATTGTTATGAGCATCTTTTGAACAGAATACTTATCTGACTTCTTTATGTAAGGAGGAAAAAAAAAAAGAATAAAGGTACAGGTTCAGTTATCTTTATATATACTGGCTTTTCATTCAGCATCTCTTCTAAATGAGGTGGTATGACTATCTCCCACCCTTCCTAATTATCTGCTTTTATTATGACTCACCAAAACAAGGCAGGCCAATGTTCAAAGATTTCATTGAAATCAGAGGATTATCATCTGAAAAAGTACAGATTTTTCTGCAATTCAGGAACAATTAGGAAATTAAGACAGGACGATAAAAACTAGAAAAATGAAGATCAATCAAAATTTACACAATATAAAATACACATATATTTTTTGGTCACCTATACTTTTCTCCTGTGTTCTGAACCAGACTTGGATATACCAAATACCAAGCAAAAGGGGCAGTTATGTCAGTAATTCTAACCCATCTGGAAGCAATAACTAGAGTCAATCACAGAGTAAATCCTTATCTGATGAGATTTCCAGCCCAATTTTTTTAGACAAGAGAGTTTCAGATAGTTCAGATAAGGTTTGGCAGCTGAATTGGTATTTGTCCCAAGCAAATCTCCAGAGGTTCACCAGTCACTGGCAATAAATTAAACTTTATCAGGTGATGGTTGTTTTGTGGACAAATTGGTGGTGCCAGCATAGGCCCTAGGAGATTCATGTCTCTGTCCAAATGCCATCACCAGCCTGCTTGACTTCTTTGCAAAGACACTGGTACCTGAAGGTTTCAGCAAGCCCTCCTCCAAAAAGGGGTGGCTTTTACTTTTGCTCTGAAGTAGAGTGGGAACCCAACTGTTTTGAAGGGCATCAGATCCAGCACATTCATTCACTGGAGCAAAAGGCTCTTTGAAGGAGACATCAGTAGAGAAAACAAACTGCTTGGGATGCAATACACACGAGATCCACATCCATTCCATCTCTTTCCCATTAGCTTGTTTGCCTGCTATGCCAGGTGTTCTCATTAGCCATATGTATAAATATTTGTCTAACTTTTTTTTTTTATCATTCTGGTACTGTATGTATAGGAACAAGTGAAGCCAATCTGTGAAAGTCAATGTTTTAAGATTTCTTCTTGGTTGCTGGTAGCTGGGGCCTGTTTTTTGCACTTGGCTGTTATCTCAGAGACCCTTTTCCAACAACTAGAAACCAAATTAGGGAAAAAAAAAAAAAAAAGGATATGGATGAGATATTGACCTTCCACATGTTGTACATTTTGCCAATAAGTATTAATGACAAAGACACTAAGGAGTGTAATCTCCCATCAATGAATCAATACAAATCCCATTAACACTCGATGAGGGGATAAGATAGACTTCAAGAGTTTCCACTTACTCTTTGTATAGGACTCCCTCTAAAGGCTCTGGAAGTCCTTTTTGCCTCAGGACCATCAGTATATCATGGTTTCAGTGAGATTAATAGGTTGTAAGAGGCATGGAAGCTCAGCAACTGAACACGCCTCACACAAATTTCAAGTCTGCTCCATACAAAAATTGATTACTTATTTGATATGTGTCAGTTCTGTTAGAATCTGGAAACTAAGAAATCTATGACATCAGCTGTTCAAGTTGCCAGCGAGATCAGTAAAAACCAGATATAGATGAACAGTTTCAAACTTTCTGGAAATGCAAGCTATCAGTTTTTAATCAGCTGTCTCTCAACCTCCTCACTTCTCTGCTTTAACTTGTCCCTCCTGTTTCAGAAGTGATACCAACCTTATAGATATATATAAGTACCCACCCCTGACCTCTTCCCTGGTAGATCTACAATCTTCTGCAATAGTGATGTATCTCACAGTCCCTGCTCTGTGCAATTTCTACTTCTGCTGAAGCCAAAATCTGAAGCTAAACTTCATGGGAACTTGCAAGAGCCTTGAGGACACAGATTTGGCAGACTGAAGATAGCGAAGGATAAGTTAGTTAAAGAAAGCACTGATGTTACTCAGAGTAATTGGTTTGAGTTAACCATTAGACCTACTGGGCAACTCTATCAAGTTTTTGAAATGCTTTTGACTCCAACACTGTGGTGGGAGTAAGAGGAAAATTGCTTACACATATCTAAATCCTCTGGGCAAAATTTTCATGCCAAACAGTCCTAATTTAGGCTGATAAATCAGACAGAAAAGAAAAATCAGATTCTGAGCCGTATGTTTTGATTTGGAGGGATCTTTTGGTTTTTCTTTTCTGAAGTACTTGGTGGGGAAATATTCAAAGCCTCTGAGAGTAATTTGTACTGACTATTAATTTGAGGGAGGGGGCTTTGAAAGCCTTTCTATAAATCAATAACAAATTTAGGTACCACAGTGTCAGTGAATTGAATAAAGTGGTTTTCCTTAGTCTTGTATTTCCCTTTCTTCCTCCACTCTCCTGTATTTATGTCTTTCTGAAAATCTGAAAAAAACCTGCCTGCAATTCCATTCCTTATTTTCTGTTTTTGCAATTAGATGTGCAGTTTGTGTTACCAGTATCCTGGGAAGACAATTGGGCTGCCTGCCTCCTTCCTGGTTGCTCTGAATTGCTCCAGCCAGCAAAGAAAACATTGTGGGACTTTGTTCAGAAACAGTAAGAAACTAAATATTTATCTTCCCTCTTATAATTTATGCAGCATGGGATTAATATGAAAAGTACCAAGATTGAAAGGTCAAGTGAGCTTCCAAACAATGTTTCACAATGATATATCATTGCACTTTACCATGTCCTGCTTTCTAGAAAATGAAGCACCAGTAGCAATGATGCACCTAAAGAAATGATCTTAACTGCGCTATGGTCCAATTTCCAGCTATGTATTTATGAAATTATAAGTTTCATTTAAATTTGCTGTAGGAATCATTATCCCTGCTGGAAATTTTAAATCAGTGTAAGTACCAAAAGAATCTACACTTATGGGGAATTGTTTGCAGGCACCTGCTGATGTTTTAATTATTCAAAGGGCTGGCTATGACACGGAGATCGTATAGTTGTAGGATTTTCTGGTGTTGGAACAAGTCAGCACAGCCCAGATTCCTACCACCCACTTGGAGCAGGCCAGGGAGTAAAATCTCTTGTTGAGAATACCTGGCTTTCCGCTCACTCATATAGTAGTAAAAACACATTGTTCTTTCTCATGAACGACTTTTGGGATGGACAATTTCCCTTCCTCTGAGCTGCTGGAGTCACAATCCTCGCATTTATACTCAAAGGGCTTTCCCAGGCCCTGGAATTTCAATAATGCTTGAGCCATTCCTTTGCATGGCCATTATTGTAGGGACTTCAAGTGAGGTCAGTGCAAAAGACCAAAACACCAGCCCAGCTGCACACCAGAAAAAAAAAAAAAGTTTCTCTGGTGCCTTCAGTTTTCTTTAGTTTTAAGTTGGTTGAATCGGATAACTTCTTACTATGTCCTTTATACATCTGCTCAGCAGACTTCTTCACTTCACTGTGCTCTTCTCAAGCTGGAAAAGACCCTGTCCATAGGATGGCATCATAAGTCAGAACAGCATTCTGGTTTCAACTCAGAAAATATTGTAAGTGCTTTGCTAAAGGTGAATGACCCAAGCTCCTAGTGGATGTGACAGGTTCTCCACCTCCTGATGCCTTCAAATCAGGAGTGGATGCCCTTCTGAAAGATATAGTTTAGCTGAAAATGATTTATTAGCCCCACTACAGTGGGAAATGGGCGAAATACTAAGACTGGAATTATAAAGCAGCTTAGCATAGATGACCTGATGACCCTCCCTGGCTTTAAAAATCTAACAGCTTAGCCAAAGATCTGAGAAGTGAATATGGCTCTTTTATAGGCATGATGTAAACAAGTTTATGTGGATGTTTTGTGAACCACGACTCACTAAGATTTTGCTGGGTCAGATTTGTAGCACTTTAGAGCATGAGTCCATTTCTTCATGAGTACAGCAGTCATAAAAGAATAATTAAAAATAGTAATATCACAGGCTAGAGCTAAGTAAAGCAATGACATTGTTTTCCCTCAAATGTTTTTGGAAGAAGAGAAATGGAAAATTATAGGTGTATGGCCAAAAAAACGGGAGGGGACTTAGGGCAAAAGAACCATCAGCCATCAAAATCTTCTGGTTTGCAGATAAGAGGGGAATGAAAGACTTCCTGCACACAGGGAACAGAGGCCCTGGGGGCCAGAGCCAGCTGGGAAATGCCTAAGGCTGTTTATAGAAACCCTGGCAAACAACAGCTCCTGCCTGGCCCAAAAGTCATAAAAAGTGAGGGGAGGGTGCTGGTCCCAACCTCTCTGTGCCCGCCTGGCCTGATGGATTTAACGAGTCCAGCAGTCACATCAAAAACACCCCAAGCCTTTAGATGAATGAGCTGTTTGTTTTTCTTCCTGATGGCTTGATAAGAGGTCACAGGATGTGTTCAATTTATTTTCTTTTTTTCTCTCTCTCTTTTTTCTTTTTTTTTTTTTTTTTATATATATTAAACAATAG